>CAAKHG010007744.1:3335-18031 GCA_901007715.1 Dactylopterus volitans
ATATAGGGGAAAGGGAAAAAAGTGATTTATGAGTGAAAAAAATGAAAGATTATGAGAATGAGTAGACTGAGAGAAGGAGAGAGAGGGAGAGAGAGAGAGAGAGAGAGAGAGGGAGAGAGAGAGAGAGAGAGATGGGGCGTAAAGTAAAAGGAGGAAAGCAGGTGGACAGAGAGAGAGAGAGAGAGAGAGAGAAAAGGAGAGACAGGGAGAGAGTGAGAGAGAGGGAGATACTGTGTGAACATTAACACCGAATGGAAGCGATGGAGAAAGATAACTTTTCCTCCTCCCCTTCACAGGAAGTAAGTGGTGGAGCTGTGGCAGGTGCACCTCGCTGCTGATGAGGCTGGTTCAGGGCGCTGGAAGCCCAGATAACAAATGCCAAGCATCCCCATCCTCCTCTTTCTTTCTTTCTTTTTTCTTCCCTTGGCAGCAGGAAGTTCTTGTGAGATCTCAAAAGAATTCTCCTCATCCTTTCGTTCCTGAAAATCAGGTTTTAAATATTTTCCGATTCGCCCGAACAACTTGACCTTTCACTGGGCAGAGCCGCCCGCACGCATGGAGATGGTGAGCTGAGGCTCTGTGTGTTGCGAAGCCACTGAGCGACCCACCCCTCTACACCCCCTCACCTATGGGATGGGAGGTGAAGAGCAGTCCTTCAGGCGCAATGGCTTTTTGATTTGAGGGTGAGAAGAAATGACACCTTGACCCACTGGGCTATCTCATATGAGAACAGCTGATTCAGTCACGTGGGAGTCGTGTCTGAGGGGCACGAGCGCATCCCTCTTACGTTATCACTCGGGGACATTTCAGCAGGTTCAGCTAACTAACTCACCTTTTTTAAACTCTTCCAGCATGGCATCCAGCTTGGTGTCATTAAACACAAAGTGCAACGGGTGGCTGTAAAACTTGGTGATGGTTTTGAGCGGGGTGCAATCATCCGGGTCCACAAACGCCAGGTCCTTGACGAAGAGGAGGTCCACGATGTTGGACCTCTCGCCCTCAAAAACCGGGATGCGCGTGTAGCCGCTCTTCATGATCTCGGTCATGGTGTTGAAGTCGAGGATGGCATCCCCGGGGATCATGAAGCAATCTCTCAGCGGCGTCATTACGTCCTCCACGGTCTTAGTCCTGAGCTCCAGCGCGCCCTGGATGATGTTCAGCTCCTCCTTCACCAGATCGTTATAGGGGTCCGTGACGCGCAGCATCTCCAGAAGCTTCTCCCGGTTGTACACGGTTCCTATTTCCTGCCCGAGCAGGTAGTCTAGCAGCTTGCTCACGGGGTAGGAGGCGGGGAAGGTGAGCAGCATGAAGAACTTGGTCAGGAAGATGGTGTTGGCGCCGACGGCGAGGCCGTGCCTGGAGCAGATGGCTTGGGGCACGATCTCTCCGAATATGACTATCCCGATAGTGGACATCACCACGGCGATCAGCCCCGAGCCGGCGATGTCGTCCAGCAGGATGGTCAGCGTGGTGTTCACCAGCACGTTCCCGAGCAGGAGCGAGCAAAGCAGGTAATTCCCTTGACTCCTGACCGGCTCGATCTTTTTGGCGTAGTTCTTCTCCCTTTCCGTGCCACAGTTCTGAACGATCTGGAGCTCCATGGGATCCAGAGCCATGAGCCCCAGGTTCAAGCCGCTGAACATGCCCGACAGGCACAGCAACATCGAGATGAAGATGACCTGGAGCCAGAACGGCAGCAGGAACTTTTTCTCCTCCACCACTATCACCCGGGTGTCATCGCCATCGTGGTAGATCCAGGTGTTCTCCGTCCACGGGTCGTGCATCCCGGCCACGGCCGGCGTGGAGGTGGCGATGCAGAGGTAATAGGCTTTACTCCTCTCTGTCTTTCGCAGGGGTTTGACCTCGATTTCAACTATTCCTGACGTCTTTCGGTTCAGGATGATGTTGGGCAATATGATTATATCCGAAGTCCGAATGCCGCAGGGATGCAAGCCGGACGACTCCTCCTGGCTCTGGTTATCCCCGGAGGAGCTGTCAAGGCTCCCGACCGCCCGGCTCCGCTCGTGCTCCGTGAAAGCGATCTTGGACCAGGTCTCGTTGTTGATGTTCTGCCCATACACCCTTAGTTTCACCCGCGAGCGCTCACTCACCCGCAGGTAGCCCCTATCCATGAAGGAAATGTCGTCCGTGTCCTCCAGTCGCAGCCCGATGATGACGGTATCCTCGGACCCTTCCTTGCCACTTGTCGGGGTGACACAACAGCCAGTGACAGTTAAGAAAATCATCGCCAAAGCTCGGACCCGGTTAAATGACGCCATTTTTGCAGCGGTTGGTGCTCGGGATAACGGCTCTGCCATATTGATAACCATTGGCAACCGACCTCCTGAATGAAAAGGGCTTTTAAAAATCAGAGCCAGTCGGAGTCCGCCTTCATCTCCGCCGAGGGCTGCCGTGACTTGCGCATCGGGACCTGCTCGTTCCCACTACGTGTCCGACACTGATGACTCGCGAGCGCAGGCTTATGGGCCAACTCGTGCCTCCCCTGGTGTCCCCGAGACGGACGACGGCGGGGACCAATCGCAAGTGTCACTGAGCAGGGGGCAGGGCGTCCGCAGCCTCCTCGTCCAATCACATTCCAAAACAAGTGCACCTCATGTTAAGAGACGGACAGGACTCTACTCGTGACTTTTTTTTTTTTTAAAACCATATGTCCAACTACAAGGGATAACCTCTGTGTGATTGAAATAAAGGGTTATCTATCAGGCGTTTGACATTTATCACGGGGGCCGACCCAGAAAAAAAGAAATGTTAAAAAGTTAGACTGTGAGGGAGGCTGTGACTAAGAATTTACTTATAAATCGTTCGAAAATGGTGGTAAAACAGCCCCTTTAGGTTCCCAGCGCCCCAGGTCAAATAAATTATACTGAACTATACAACTATACTGAATTTTCATGTAAAAAAAAAGAAAAAAGCTGCAGTCCTTCACACTTGAGAAGCTGCGACCTAAGAGCAGTTGACATCTTTTGCTGGAAAATGATTATTTCTGACTACAATCTAACCAGTATTCTAAGATTATACTCTATCATCTAGTTGTCTCATTTCTTGCTGAAATGAGCATCATTTAATTTAATTTTTTTTTTAACCTGCCTGAGTTTTTAAATCAATAACATAATTCTGTTGTATTTGCTGCAGTGGATTGCATCACAGACACAA
Organism: Dactylopterus volitans; assembly: GCA_901007715.1. Classification (NCBI taxonomy): domain Eukaryota; kingdom Metazoa; phylum Chordata; class Actinopteri; order Syngnathiformes; family Dactylopteridae; genus Dactylopterus; species Dactylopterus volitans. The sequence goes on from CAAKHG010007744.1 coordinate 6,510, forward strand.
GACCATGCTGATGTACCCAGATCCCCAAGCAGAAACTCGGAACTATGTTCCCGAAAGGAAGAAGTGAATGACTGATCATTTAATTCAGATTAGACTCTGCACACCTGTGCTCATCTACAAAGTGGTTTCCATTTAGTTTTTTGGATGACTGAAACGTCTCAGGACTCTGCGGTCCTGTACCGACTGGGCTTTGTGACATAATTCCCAGTGTGAGAGAAATTGAAAAAACTCGTACGTTCATGAAAACTTTAAAAATACAGAACCCCTAATGTACAATATCTGAGAAATTGAAAAATATTTATTTTGCTTTGGCAGCGACACACACACACACACAACATACATAGCTAGTATTACTTGCAACACGTTTGTGAAGCTTTTTACAGAAAAACACTCCAATTAACTTTACAAAAGTCAACAATTAAATGACAAGCATTTTAGTAGTTGCAGCATCATTTGTTGAGCAAAGACTGAGCAGACATCATGAGGATGAGAAGAAGACTGATGTGAAATTAATTTGCCTACAGTTGTAAGTAAATAAAACAACACTGCCAGAGGGTGCCAGCATAATCAAAACAGCTAATAAAAGAGTTAAAAAAAAATGTTTACATTTTTGAATTTTGGGTACTTGGATCTGGCCAAAGTATTATTTTATCTAGGTATCATATTTAACTACAAATTAAAAACACAGGCAATGGCATTTTTTTCCTGATTTTCCAGCGAAGCGGGAAAACTGCCAAATGTGCACACAACATCAACAAAATACATGCTGATGTGTGAGAAAGGAATCATTTTAATTGCTTAATTCAATATGTTTATAAGACATGGCACAACAAGTCACACACACGCAACAAGGAATTCAGGATATTTGAAATCATGAGATCATGCAGACAGCATGATGCTGGGGCTCTATATTGCTCTGTGCTCTCTTCCCAGCATCACTTGCAGCAGGCTGCAGACCGTGTGCTGCAGCACCCCCCTGTGGCTGAGCCTGGATTCTCCTTCTCCAGCTGCAAGACCAGCCCGAAAGGATCCACAACACCTGCCTGGTTAGTACAGTTCAACAAAGTATAAATTATCCACAGTTTCACGTTACACCTCACGACAGTTTCACCAAAGACAAACTTCTGGAATGTAAAAAAAAAGGTTACAGTCCAAACATACATAACAAGCTGGATAATTTTTGTTATCTTCTGGCAAAAAAACAAAACCTAATTACGATGCGTAAAATTAGAAAGAATGGTAGAATACAATGGTGATCAGTTGAGAGTTCCAATTTACTGCTGACATATGGCTCAGTGTCTCTTTAATCAGCCCATGGTTGTTCATTAAATCGGCATTTCACAGTCGTGGTGGTTTCATGAACAGGACCAAAGACTTTTTATTACTATTATCACCAAGACATGCTGATTGGAGAAAAAAAAATTACCTTCATTCACTTCATAGGGGCAGTCCAAAGGTTGAAGCATAAACAGAGAAATGATTTCTAATCCACCTATTTTCTTCACAAAATCAAAAAGGGAATTCCCTCATTGGCTAAATGACTTGTCATTGTGTCATCGTGATTGATGAAGGATTAGCCATTAAAAAAAATGTATGGTGCTGTTTAAAGATGTGTGTGTACACAGAATGACCATGAGAGTCGATAAGATGCCATTCCATGAGCTGAGCAGAGAACATTCCTTCCTGTTCAAGGTTCCCCAGCATGACTCCACAGTCTGGTTATGACTCCGAGACAGCTGCTTGACCTTGTGCTTGTGAATGTGTGCATATGTGTGTTTGAGTGGGTATGTGCATGTGTGTACAACAACTTGCAGCATGCTTCCTCGTACACACATGCCTGTGACTACATGCACAGACAGTGGGCCTCTCTGGGTGTGACACCCGTTTCAGATTGATACCACAAACATACTGACCTCTAGTGATCAAAGAAATCAAACAAAGACATTTTCACATCCAGGAATTTTGTTCAGAGTATAGCTGTGACACTGACCTGAGGTTTGACTCCGCAGGGACCACAGGGGCCTCCCGGTGGCTGGAAAGTGAAGTCCTGCGCAAATCTGGAATGGGTCAGGATGTTGGCCACTTCTCCATCCACCTCCACCATATCATCAGCCTGTGAGATACAAGCGCAGCTGACATGATTCGGTTCATGTAAGACCTTCAGATGTCTGAGCAGTTGTGCTACAGGTGCTACAGACCTTGAAGGTGTAATGACAGTCAAACTTGAAGCTGTCCTCCAACCCTGTAATGTTCCCGTTATATATAACCAGACATGGCTTGGTGATGCTTTTAGGGACCTTAAACAGGCGGTATGTGGCAGAGACAAACTTAAAGTCACCTGTTTGAAGAACAGGTAAAAGAGAGTCATTAAATGCATCGGTTGTCAACCCAAAGTAAAAATAAAAAAACCTGTTTTAGTGACGCATAAATCAGACATGTAACAACCAACAAGCACAATGATATTGTAATATAACATTAATCGCTGTATTCCATTTATGTCGCCATCATTCGTATTATTTTTTACACCCATCAGGAGTCGCTGACAAGAGTTTTTATGAAACCCAGTCAGTGAATCATCGTTAAAAATTAAACAAAGCTGAGCAGCTTAATATTTTCTGACTCAGGCTTTGTAAAATAAATGAATCATTAAATTAATATCTTTTTATGAACACCACAATAACAGTAATTTATCGGAAAGACGACAGAAAACATTTTGGTGTTTAAACCAATGAGACTGGGAAAAAAAATCACATTACAAAAACAATTTAAGGATAATACATTGGATATGAAAATCTGGTGTTTACATACAACACACAACAGATATGTCGGAACCACTTAGAATGCTCCACATACTAGACATTTTTAGATTAATTTGGCAGTTTTGTTCCAAAAAGTCTTGGCATCCGCAAATCTTGTGTAATTTCCTGTTCGTGCAAAGTGGTATAGCATAAACATTTCTCGGATTTAATGTACCACTAGTGCAACAGGATCAGTGTCACAGTGTGAATAAAAGCTGTGCAAAGGAGCAAATAAACACAAAAAAAAATTAGATAACAAAGGGAGAAAAAAAAAATAGAATCGAACCCAGAATGTCTTGCAGTTCTTTGTTGCCAACCGTGATGACAGACGCTGTAACGAGCCGTGGGGGGCTAAAACCAACTTCCTCAGCCAATTGTACCAGGTCCCTCCACCAGAGCGCTCCACCCAGACACTCACCTGCCAACACAAACCACATGGTGACAACCTGACAGGCGTCTGTGAGCTTTTATGGCAGTGGGATATTAATTTGACGCACCCCACAAGACTTTATGATTCTTAATTTCCTCTGTCAGTCTTCCGCTGCAGTAGACGTCACTGAAGTAAAATTCACCACCTTCCTAAGGACCAGCAGAGGGACAATGTTGTGAATATCAATGTTTTTGCCTTTGGTGAGGGTATCATGGCCAAGTTTTATGACATGTGATTAAAAATTAAAAGTGGTGTACCTTGAGGACATTGTGAGCTTCAGCCAGTACTTGCTTTTTGTCTGGAGAGAGATTCACCACACAGTTGGAGCTAAGTGACAGCAGAAAGCCACAATTTTGGAACAAAATCTCAACATTTTTACACATTAAAATGAGAGACAATGGGAGGAGGGGGCATCTTACATGATGATATCAAACGAATTCTTTTCAAGTCCCGCCTCTCTGAGTGCCTCAATATAGCCCTGGACAAAACTCACATTAGGCTTCTTGTAGCCAAACTCTTGCATGTGGTAGTCCACATATGTCCTGGCCACCTGAAGCTGGAGAAGAAAACAGTCTTGTGTAAGATCTCTGTTTCATTTTCAACAATCACATATTTCAACTTGTCTGGTACAACCTGTTGCAACATCAAGTAACTTCTGATTCTGAGTCCCCCATGCTTAGAGCACTAGTACATCTATTTGGTCCTGTTCAAGGGTTTATATCACAAGCTTCATCATAGTATCATATTATACTGATCTTCCGGTATACAGATATTCTGATAAAATATGATTTGGATTCAATTTGACTCAGTGGTCCACACGAGAGCAATGTATCAGCATCACATGCCCCTCAAATGCATGCTGAATACAAATCAAAAAATCATCTCAAGAGCACCAGTTTTGGAGGCAGCAACAGGATGGGTGCTGGGTAAGAATGGTGACAAAGATACAAAAGATGAATTTCAAAATAAGTATACAGGGATATAGATGTTTTAACTTTGCGTAATGTCAAAATCAAAGTCAAAATCCAGAATTGGAGGGTTGCTGCCTAGAGGATTGTAACTGAGGGTCTTTGAGGAGCTTTGTTTGTTTGTTTGATTGCTGTCACGGTGACACACAGTACCTGATGCTCCGTCATGTCAATGCCAGTGACGTGGCCAGTCTCGCCGACCAGCTGACTCAGCATGTAGCAGTCCCTCCCACTGCCACTGCCCAGGTCCAGTATTCTGCAGCCCTCCAAACACTCGGGCACCACCAGCCCGCAGCCATAGTACCTGAGTGGGAGTGAACCCCATCACACACGCATGTGTCGTAACTCTCTCTCTCTCTCTTTTTTTTTTTAAACACGTAAGCACCTGTGCAGCAGCAGCAGCAGCAGCAGCAGCAGCGGGGAAAAGCAAAAACCTGTCAGTGACGTCAGGATGCACTTTCTCCAGAGCCCGGCGGATGAAGGCAGGGGTCGGCTGGGCCGGAGCCACGCACGCGTTAGTGTTTAGGTCGGCGGATTTCTTCAGCACGTTCCCATAGTACTCCTGCGTGTGCGAAGAAAACCTGTCAGAAGTACACGAGCTCGTCCACACATACGAATAGGACAAGCCAACAGCGCAAATTTAAAGACACGTGACACGTAACGTCAGAACTACGCTTCCAAGTTTCGGGCAGCGCTACAAGCGGCGTTGTTGGCGCCGTCTTACCTTGACGTCCGCGTGAACGCTGGTCTCGACGACGCCCTTTGCGCTAAAGGTTTCAAGAGAAGTTATTACACGTTGACTTCACGCCAAATGCTAAACACAGTCACAATGGCCGTTCGCTGCGGTACGGTTAGCTGCCAGCGAACTGCTAACCAAACTAGCCAACTACAGCCATTAGCAAAGTCGCTTTCTTGCACGCTAAAGTGACATTCATGATGAAACGGCGCGTGGTGTTACTTAGCACGCGTTGTTATAAAACGACAGCCTTTAAGTCGTGGTTTGAGGTCGAAACCCGGCGCTTGAGATATCGTTACGAAGAGGCTCGTCCGCGGGCTGTTCTCACCGGTGCTGTCCGGCCATTGTCCGAGGCTCTAACGACGTCCGCGGTGTCTATGGCAGCGCTGCGAGTGAGAGACGGTGGCAAACTTGGCATTATGCGAACATCTCTGCGGAGCGGACACGGCGCACTCTGCCCACCCCGCCTTCGGACCCTCGCCTCCTGCGGTCACATGACCCGTGACGCATTCACGTCCCGTGAAAGGTGTCGTACATTTCTCCATTCAGCCAGTCGTGTCTCGTTCGCCTTACGGAAATAGAAACGCAGGCCGAGTCATGACACAAGAGTCCGTTTGAATTTAAATGAGTATGTTTATTAAACATACGTCGATATCGGTGGTTGTAATGAATGGCTTATGATCAGAACATTCAAAAGAATATGTGCAAACCACCATACACACAGTGGTGTAGAGAGAAAAGGTGTCTTTGGCAAGATGCCCCTGATCTTGTTAACAAGTTATCCAATTTAAATGTTAATCAAATGTACCCTTCAAACTATTTCAGGACAAGTCTCAAATTAAAATGTCTGTTCTTGACAGAAAAAAAAATGTCCACAGCAAATAAAAGAAAAGCAAATAAAGCTAATGATTTCAGGAGAAATGATGAAAAGTAACAATTTGAAAATATTAAGTGGTTTTGATATTTTAATCTCGTTTTTTTTCTCTCAAAAGGATTCAGCTGATATGAAAAATAGTTCATCTTTGTACTACATGTACCACAGTTATACATGATTATTTCATTATTCACAAAAAAAATATGCACATATAAAGTACTTAAGGGTATGTTCAGGCTTTGATGGGTTAAAGACAAAGTTTACATTTTTCAGCTTGTGCTTAAAAAGTACTGGTTTTAGGAGAACATCTGTTTGTTTTAATCTGTGATCGGTGGCTGAAACATTTGTGCTTTGCATACGTCACATTGCGCTCCAAAGACGGTCTGAAAAAACAAGTGTATTCCAACGCTGATCTTCATAATTTAATCAGTAGCATTTTTTCCCCCAGCACATTTATCAACATTCATGCCATTAAAAGGCATATTGTCCTGATTCTCTCTTAAGGTCACATGACAGGTCTTTGCCTTCAATTCTGCCCCGTTAATATTTTGAGGGGTTTTTTAATCTACACATTTTTGTTAAAATCCTCTGAAATGTTACACATTTCATTCTGAAATTCTCTGCTGAAACCTTTGGCCGTTTTTTTTTCCACATTCATGGCATTTGGGTGATTGACTGAGGAATGGCTACATAAAGGCATTTTAATTCCTCAGATTAAATAGTACACGCAGAGAGTTGGCAGGATCAACTATTGGTAAAATTCTAAATATACCTTAGTTTTATGAAAATTATGGCTTGTGCATTGGTCAGATATTAGGAGATACTTAAGCAAACCGCTACAAATTCATTAATACCACAGCACAAGGATGGTAAGACTCCATTAATATGAAAATACAATACAAAGAGTAAATGAAGCAACTGCGGATTCATGTTTTTATACTGTATAGCTGGTGAATATGCTAATCTACTAAAGTCACTGACACAAAAGTTTGAGGTCTGATGTTGCCCATATTAGCTGTAATCTCTAAAAAGCTTAACATTCTTTTCTTGGTTTTGGTACCTGCTTTCTAACCAAAGCTTATTCTCAAATTTTTTCAACATTTTTTCAGTAGGCACATACTACAAACATTCATTAAGTTTTGAAAAAAGGACAAAAAAAATTAACCAACAAAGCGACTCTTTTGCATTCAAAACCTTTAAAATAAATCATGTGCTACAATTTAAGACCAAATTTATGAAAAACTGAGATTGATTTTCTTTTAGCGAAAGCTTAATTTATACACACTTTGTGCAAAACACGAACTTCTCACATGAAGATTTATAATAATGCACTTATATTTCTCTATCACCAGTAGGGCAGATAGAGTGCAACAAAAACAGACACAAGGCAGCGCGTATATTTTTTCAAATCGCTGTAAAAGCACTTTTGAAGCATGAGTCTAAGGGGATGTTCTACACCGTTCTGTTCTACTGTCCCTGTACAGTATCAGCTTGCATAAACACGCATGCACACACACACTGTGCACTTAACTGAAATGTTCCTGCTGTGTCTTGTTTTTTACCACCTAGTTTCCTGCCTGCAGAGAAAGGCTTTGAAAAATTGTTGCTACTGGTTGCATGCACCTGGTGGGAACTGCAATCATCTGAGGCAGTGAGCGTCTGCTCGTCTGAACTTCTGTGTCCCTGCGTCACAGCTTCAGCTATCGAGTCTTTGAAATGTGACAGTGGCTTCTGTAGCTTGAGAGGGACAGCAAGCCGCTGACTGTGTGTGCGCGCGCAGTGTAAGTCTTATACACAGGCTTTTAAAGGGCTTGTACTGCCCAAATACACAGGTTAAGGCCACCGTTCCAGTGTGTGAAGGCACAGTTTTTCTCAGTCTCTTGATCGTGTCAAGTTGAGATCTCAGTTCCAGCTCCCACATCTGTTTTATCTACGCCACACCATTTCACAACAAATACTCACACAACATTTAGGTATAAAACACTTGCTCAGACATAAAAGCCCTCTTTCCCAAGCTTCCATGCTCTGTCAAGTGCTCTCTCCTTCTGCTGTCACAAAGGTGTGTGCGTCAGCCCTGCGGCTCAGTGCTGGCGCTGTGGTGCGCTCCCTCCTGCTCGCTGATGGTGTGTAGGAGAAGGCACACTGGAGGGTGCAGTGCAGCACTGCCCATTTGGTTGACTGGCTGACCGGTTCCTGACAGCACACGTGCAGCCCGCCTCTCCGGCCCACCCAGTGCTTGCTCCTCCTCTACGCCGATGGAAGCGCGGTGGCCGCAACTGTCGCAGAACTCTCCCGCCTCCTCCTCGCCCTCCCCCACATTGTCATCTCCTTCACGTCCCAGCAGGCTCTCTAGCTCCCTAAACTCCTTGCCTTCCTGGACGCTACCTCCCGCGCCGCTACAAACACTGCTCCCGCGTGTGCCACACACACATACTTCAATCCCAGAGTCCCCTGTAAATCTTCTCCTCCTTCCAATGGGGAGTCGATCTTTGTCCTCACCTCCACTCTCTGAAAGGTCTCTCAATAGAGGGTCCTTGCAGGAGTCTTCCCTATTTCCGCTTCTTTTCTCCTGGCTGGTGAGTCCCTCTGTATTGAGCCCATCTGACAGTAGTATCACATCTGAATCCTGTGATGTTTGCACGGGCTTGTTGTCAGGTTTGGGCCTCAAGTCTAATGTGGGTGTCTGTGGTTCCACTGGGCTGGGTCTGCAACACAGACTGTCAGAGACTGGCGCCACTGGAGCAGGTTGATTGGCTGGACAGTGTCCCTCCTGCTGCTCAGGAGACAGTGGAGAGTGGACAGAGACCACTGTGGATGGGCCTGTGTGTAAGGCACTGTAGGGAGGGGGGGGAGTAGGAGGCCGGTTGACCACCTCTTCATAGTCAGGCAGGAGGTAGTTTGGCAAAAACCCTGCGGGAGGTGAGAGGGATGGAAAGACGCAGCTCTGAGTGAAAAAACATTACAATCAATTGCATACACACTGCAACAAAGTTTCAATATGTTGACTTTTCTTAAATGAACACCATAATCTGACCACGGTCTGATCAGAGTGACCTAGCCAAACTTCCCAGATCACTAGTGAAGCATTCCTAAAGCAATGGGGGGAGAAAATGTGAGCTCAAAACAAACTGATTTCTAGGTCAGATCTGTGCTGAGGACCGCTGCAGTGAGGCGTGAGATGGTTTTGCAACAGTGGCAAGGTACCAAGAAAGAAATGTGGGCCGTTTCCTGAAAACTGGGGCATGCAAACAGGGAACGCACTGACACTGTGTGAATGCAGGGTGGCTCTCAGCACAAACACTGCATTCGGAGCTGCAGCTCCTCTGGTTCAAGTCAGGCACCACTGCTTCCCCCTACTTTTAACGTCCTCACTTTGAAGCGACAAGAAAACTACTGAAAACAGGATACAATTAAGAGGAAAAAAGTGGACAATGTGGCATCTCTTTATCCCAGAGAAACTGTTACCTCTTGTATGTTTTGACTTTGAGAGAATAGCAAGACCTCCCTTAATCCAAGAAGAGAAATTGTTACTAAGTCATAAGAATTGAGTGCAACTGAACTTCTTTTTGGTTGTTTGGAGACGTCACACCTCTAATCCGAGCGGCTTTCTTGTTTCTTACTCGTAGTCGGGGAGTTCTGGGGTGACCTTAACAACTCACCATGAGTCTGAATACCTGAGACTCCTAACTTATCAGTCACAATTGGCTGAGAGGTGTAAGGTCTCCAAAGGACCAGAAAGAAGTCCAGTTGTCTTTGACTTAAGCGCTTAGCATTACATGGATGAATGGGAATCTACAGAGACGCAACAGAAATTCTTAATTGTAAAACTATTAAAGTTTTATGTTCACCATTTGGCTGGGTGACAATCTGTTCCACTCACTGTATGTTCTAGATTTTTTTTTTCCATATGTGATTTACTATTGCTATCGTTTTGTTTTCCCGGTGACTGTTGCTGACCTATGGCATGACTTTTTGCATTCATGAAAGGAATGGAAGTTGGTCTTACTGAAGTAGAAGGGCACAGAGGGGTAGTTGTGTGCTTCACGGTAAGCAATGAGGTTGATCTCGTGCTGTCGCTGTTGCTGCTGCAGTCGGTGTTTGGTGCGGCGATGGTGGCACACACAACAGCAGCTCAAAATGAAGATGATAGCCCACACCAACCAAAACCCTATAGAAAGAGAAGAGCCACCACATGGGTCACATTCACAGTGAATAACCGCCACAAAATGCTTAAAATGAAATTTTTTTGTTTTTTGTTTTTTAGAGAGGTCCAATTGTTCTCATCAATATCCAAGTGGACTGTATAGTGAACGCAAACATCAACGTAGATGAGATGCTGTCGTCGGCACTGATCTATTATACAGAATAGCACATAATCTATTTTATTATCATTGAGAGGTCCAAGTCCATTCTTATCTCTGTGATAAAGCACTGACAGGTTTCTCTCTATATCTCAACTCCATATTTTACACCCCAGGTGAAGCACATGTTGAATTCTGAGTTCTCAGGTCACAAACTTGGGGGACTGTTGATCATATTTGCAAATGCTGACTGGCACGGTCCGTTTTAGCCGGAAGATAATTGCTGAAATAAAAATTGTTTGTCATCAATATGTGAATGTTGAAAGACAACACAATGACGAAACACAATTTGAGGACTTCAAATGACTGAAGTCCAAGTTTCTCCAAAGGAATTGGATGTAGAAATGTATTTTATTAATGTGTTTCGCAGAAACACATGTATAGAAACAAATGTATAAAGGACTCTTCCTTAACACATGCTACACCTGTCCATACAGTTTTGTGAAAATCGACCCAGTGGTTTTTATGTAATCCATGGCTAAATTTATGATAAAAAACAACAACAACAAAGACAAAGAACAACAGCAGGGCGACGCTTCAAAAATGTGCCACTTTGCATTTTCTGTGCATTTAAAATAAGTGAACAGCTGCCGTGCCAACATGAAAACAAATGTCACAACAGTTGTACAATATAGTTGTTAACTATAAAATATCCCCCTCCATACAGTGCATCCCTGCAAGAGCTGAGTAGTCACTAAGATACACTAATTCTAGGGATGTAATAACTCCATGCCTCATTACCAACTTCTGTGACATCATGAGATCCAGACAATGACTGTAATTGCAGCTTAAATGTTACACAGTGTGTCTCCTAGACAAATTAGAATACTTAGGTTATCTATTTCCATTTGTGGCCAGTTAGCATTGTTGTACAGCTAGCTGCCATCAGGGCTGGTTTCCTACCAATGGATAAAGAGTGAAAAAGCCATATAATATCCAAACTACTGTGGGCAGCATCATGTTTACCATCAGGTCATCATTAAATAGTTAAAAGCACAGAATGAAGTTCTTATAAATATGACTGACTTCAAGCTGAATGCAATTAATCTGCCTTTGCTCTTGGACCAAACTCCACACTACCTCAGACTGGACAAGATCTGCATTACAGTGATTACAAATCAAAGAAAGACACTTCTACTCATGTTGTAGCATTTTATCATGACACAGATTTTACAACATATCTGTTGTGACCAACATCTTTTCTGCAAGGCTTGACATTCATGGATATTGAGGACATATGCTAACAAAATGCAGAATGAAAATTTGAGGCAAAGACAAATTATTCTTCATGATATGTAACTTTATCTCCTGTTTTCCTGGACTGATTAAGTGCCTTTTTTTTTTTTTTCCTACCT
>CAAKHG010007745.1:16965-31440 GCA_901007715.1 Dactylopterus volitans
TTTTTTTTTTTTTTTTTTTTTTAATATATCATGACAACGAGGTTCGCCAGACCATGATGACCTCATATTCTTGTTCCTAAACCTGCCCAGATTTTCACACTAGTGCTAATGCATGATGAACCATCACTACTTTGCCGTGCTGCAGGAATATTTATTGTGTAACATCATCAACGTATGTTGCCAAAAACCATTATGTTTTAGATAAACATAATCTGCATGCAGAAATGTTAATAGCAATATCAATTTTTAGGATACAACGTTGATCGGTTTTTGGTTCATCTGTTTTGATTTTCTTTGTCAGAGATTGACTCCACAGCCTATTAATGTGTAGCCCCTGAGCAAATAAATAAATAAATAAATGGCCCACACAAAAAAAAAGCTTAATCTCCATTCAGGAAATGTGCCCTTATAGCTCCGGGCAATCACCAACTGACAACTTCGCTTTGGTTAAAAAAAAACAAATTAATGTAAATTCTAATTCCCAAGCATCTATGATGCACCACATGAACCTTTCCACACGGCTGAGCTTTAAATGGGTTCACTGTGGGTTCACTCAGCCTTTAGTTTTAACTGTCTTCTGTCGAACCACCGAACCAAATATGGTTTTATGTTCACAAACAGTCCTTTTTCCACCAGCATTTCCAGAAACTTTTACTGAATTTTTTTACCCGGGTAAAACGGCATTGAGCTGGCCATACCACTCGTTCATACGCCGGTCAGACCCACTGCGATCATTGTGGTCCTTCAGCTTCTTGTAATTTTAACTTTCTTCAACTTCTCCCAAATTTGTCCTCCAGCTTGTCGGCTATCCTTGCAGAGACGCGATCATTTCAAGTCACTGACTCAAAGACCCACTCAATTAAAATGGTTCTTTTTTTCTTTATTCTGTCTTTTAAAAATGTATTGACTGAACAGCCTGCTCTTTTTTTTTTTTTTTTTTTTAATCAATATTTTTTGTTTTAATCTCAGCTACTTCAAGAAGTTCCAGTATTGCGGCTATGCGCCTCACGTGCGCAGCTGCAAGCCCAACACTGACGGCATCTCATCCCTCGAGGACCTGCTGGCCAACATCGTGCTCCGGGTCTTCGTGTGGGTGGTCTCCGCCACCACCTGCTTCGGCAACATCTTCGTCATCGGCATGCGCTCGTACATCCGCTCCGAGAATAAGCTCCATGCCATGTGCATCATCTCCCTCTGCTGTAAGTCCCACTGCGTTCGCAAAAGAAATGCGGTGGCATTTTTCATCGCTGCGATGAATTCTGAGGATAAAAGTAAAAACACAGTGGTAACAAGTCGTGAAGTAGTAAAATAAAGGAATAAACTCTAGGCACAGAGAATGAATAAAATATAGTAGAAAAGGTACCGTTGCGCAGTACTGTCACAGTGGTGCACATTCGAGCAAATATTGTTTATGTGCAAATATTTCAAAGACAATCAGTGATTGAGTAGCATGATGGCCTTTGGATGGAGACTGGTTGGTCTGGTTGTCCTTGCTTTCACACACTCCCAGCGTGTGAAGAGCGTGCGCTGCGGGTGTGTGCGCAGTCCCTGATGATATCCTTTGCCCTCTTTGTGACCCGGCTCTTATGAATGTCCTGTGGTGGTGGGACGGCTGTTCCACAGATGAATTGAACCATTTTAATGACACGCTGGAGAGCCATCCTGTCCTGAATGGTGCCGTTCCCGTTCCATGCAGCGATGGAGTTTGTCAGGGTGCATCTGTAAAAGTTGCTGAGGAGTTTGGAGGATAATCCAAATTTTCCCAGCCTCCTTCGGAGGAAAAAAAAAAAAAGTCTCCTTTTAGCTTTCTTGATGACCTGCCCTGCCTCATGATCCAGGTGAGATCCTCACTGATGTGTGTGCTGAGGGGTTTGAAGGCCTTCACCCTCTTCACCTGAGTCCTGTTGATGTGTAGTGGAATGTACTGGTCTCTCCTCTTCCTTAGATAACCTCTGATAATCATCTCCTTAGTCTTCTCATTGTTTAAGGGAGAGATTCTTTTCCCTGGCACCACAACCCCAGCTGAGCCACCTCTTCCCTGTAGGTTGCCCCCTTGCCACCAGTGATCAGCCCGATGACGGTTGTATCATCAGCGAACCTGATGATGGACGTGTTGCTCCCTGAGGGGACGCAGTCGCAGGTGAAGAGGGTGTACAGAAGTGGACTGAGCACGCAGCCTTGAGTGACCCCTGTGCATCATAAAGTTGATTATTGTTGCAACAACTCCGGACCTCAGATGTGAAGTTTCCTTAATGCCGTTTGGCAGCTTGACAGCGTGGTCTCACTTTTTTTAATCTCCGGAGTAAATCCAGCACAACTGCAGAATTGACTGCTTGAGAGGCTTGAAACCTCAAGTTCCTCAAAGTTGCATCATCCCTGATTCCATATTACTCACACGCAGTGGAACACACTCACTAATGAATATAAATAGCATACAGCTGCGTTCCAAAATGCTGCATCTGCTATCTAAATGACTCACGTACTCCATCAAATTAAAGTGAAAACTGGTGATTTCTCAAGGATATTGGCCCAGTTAAATTCATAGATTATTAAATAGCATCACTTTGACTGACTAGACCAATGGGACGGGTAGCCAGTAATATCATTTAGAGCAGTGCTTCTCAAACTTTTTTCAGTTAGCCAAGTACCCCCTAACCAGTGCAATTTTTTTTGCATTTTTGGTTGTAAATGAAAAAAACACTTTGAAATTTCAAACATTTGAGGGCTAAAGGCAGATACATGTGCATGTATGGATGGTGATTCATAAAGGCAGCCATCTTTCTCAGCATTTATGTGAGTGTGCACCTTTAATATGGAGCCAGTGCACTGGCATGGTGGTCACACTGGTGAAAATAGAAAGAAAAGAAAACATCATGTTCTTGTTGCTTTGTTCTATCCACCGTATTTTCAAATCCTAGATCCTCTATATGTGTGTGTGCTGAGTGTGTGTGTTTATATGTCATCCTAATGCAAATGATTGGGATGATCAAAATATTAGTATAATCCCATACAGTTCACAGAATCAGGAGTGTTGCATTGTACTCTAGCATGCAGTGGTTTTAATGTTATGGCTGATTTGTGTATTTTCAATAATGTGTATGTCTCCTACAAATTCCTGTATGTATGTTCTTGCCTGGTTCTGATAATAATAATGATAAATAGTAAATGGACTGCATTTATATAGCGCTTTACTACCTTTTTGATGGTACTCAAAGCGCTTTACACTACATGGCCACGTTCACCCATTCACACACACACATTCATACACTGATGGCGGAGGCTGCCATGCAAGGCGCCAACCTGCAATCAGGGGTTCAGTGCCTTGCTCGAGGACACTTTGACACAGTCTCTGCCGGAGATGAGGATCAAACCAGGAACCTTATGCTGCCCATGATAAATGATAATAATGCATATCTAGATACTGGTGCCCTTCTGTCAAAGCTAGAAGTCAAGTATAAAGTCCTTTGTCTCAGATGTGCACTGAAATTGAAGAGCTGACAATATGCAGACCAGAAATTTTATATAAAAGTAAATTTTGTCTCCCTCTCGTGCCATTTACACAATGAACACCTGGGTGACATTTGTTCTGTTATCTCATTTTAGAGTTCACTTGTTCAATATATTGACCTTCAAAAGTTTATTACCAGCATTGCTGACTGCGTTCAGTAGCGTACTAATTCATGGTGGCTGATATGCAGCAAAACCGGAATTAATTAAAGCATTGTAGATTAGAGTTGTTCTTTGCTTCTCTTTGAGCACAATTGTCTCTCAGGATGTGAAGGACGTGTCCAAACAATGCTTTTTAACCAGTTATTAAAGAACAGTGTCATAATGCAAACGAGGTATCAGGGATTCAGACTGACTGTAATTGTGCTTTAGAACTCAAAGAAGTCAAGTGAAATTTAAAATGCGCATAAATACAAAGGTGGATGTAAATCCAACACCTTTGTTTAGTAACACTGGCTTTGGTTTCAACCTCTCTTACATATTTATCTATTTTCTTGCATATATATTACATAATTTTTAGAGCTTCAATGCAATCCATGAGCAGGTTGTATTCCCTTTTTCATCACAACAAAGCACTCATGGCTACTGTTTTCTTCCTCGCTTGACCATTTGTCCTTGACTATTTTTATTCCTGCTCCCAAAGCTGAGTGATTGTTGTCTGTGATGCCTTTTGTATTTCACACATGGAAAGCCTTTCGCTGGGCGCGTACAGTCTTGAATGTTGCTTCAAGGTCTGGGAATGTTTCTTGAAACTCCTTGAAATGTTTAATTTTCAACATGGGTGATTTCTTCACAATCGCTCACACGAAACAATAATCTTTCGATATTTGAAATTAAAGGATCCCCTTATCATATGTGTTGGTAAGATTAGAAGCGGTAGGTCAAAGTTATACAGCTGTAGAAACATGTACAGCTGATCAAATAAACCAGCTGTACATATTGATCACTCCTGATGTACAGGAATTATGTAAAATGCATCTTTTTTTCAATTACATTTATTAATCAACAAAATAGATGTGGTGATAAATGCTTTGAGGATTTGGAAATGTGTTTCAAGTACCTTGAAAGTGCCTGATAAGTTCTCCTAAAAAAAACGGACATGTTGGCAGCCTGAGGGTCACAGGTGTAATCTCACCTGATAGTTGAGCGGAGGGGGAGAAAGCAGGAAGAGCAGAGCATCGTCGGTTTATTTTCAAAGTTTGATTTCATTTTCTGAAACAATATTCTACATTTTACTGAGAGAAAATATGCCAGGAAGCCCATCACAGTTGAGGAAACCTCCTGAATGATGAGGAGAGTGATCATGATGGAGAGACTTCATCCAATCCACGGTGTGTAGAAAAATTTCAATCTAAGATACAATAAAATAACATCATAATAATAATAATAATATGTTGCATTATAATACAATATACTGTATGTAGATGTTATTACAAACTTTATTTTTATGTTTTTGTATTTTTGATCTGGCTTATTCATCTTGCGTTTCATCTGATGCAAAAATAGATGCAATCATTTCTTATGTTTTTTTCTTATTTTTAGGATGAACTCTGGCAGTGTCAGGAGTGCAAAGTCGGCCTGTGTTGGAGAGAAGATGCCTCAAAGAAATAAACACTAGTGCTAAAAACAAAACAAAACACCTGGACTCTCTAAAGACTAAGCAGGCCAAAAATCAAGAACTGAAAGGCAAAGACTTGCTATCTCTCCCCGGAACATGTTTGCACTTGTAAATAGTTTTGAATGACGTTTCAGAGTTCCTTTTCTCGTATTTTTTTGAAAAAAATACAATTCCATTTTTGTCTTCTATTTCCTTCTCTTTAAGCCGTTATGACACTGTCAGAACACCAACACTGCCGTTTTTAAGTTGACGTTCTCCTGGAAAAAGGACTGAGCGCACTCATGAATTACCTTTTTTGACAGTTCATTAGCCTTAGAATAAAAAGTCCAGGTGTCCAAAAACATGCTGTGGTAGTGAATTAAACTAAAGTTGAAAATTGGTTTTATTTCAGTTTCTTCACTTCTAAGAAATCACTCTGCAGTTCTCTCGGAAGAAAACTCCCTTTACACCCCCCCTCAGTGTTACTGATTTAGTGTTCAAATCAATTCTGTTGCTGTTGTGCTCGCGTCCGTGAGTTGACTGGAACCACCGAGAGCGTCTTCAGTGTGAGTGAATTCTTTTTAATGTCCACGCAAATTGAGCACGGCTGGCTTTCCTTCGCAGGTGCGGACGGGCTGATGGGTGTCTACCTCTTCATGATTGGCGCGTATGATCTGAAGTTCCGCGGCGAGTACAACCGGCACGCCCAGGCCTGGATGGACAGCAGTCAGTGTCAGGTCATCGGCTCCCTGGCCATGCTGTCAACGGAGGTCTCCGTCCTGCTTCTGACTTACCTCACTCTGGAGAAATACATCTGCATCGTCTACCCCTTCAAGTACTTGACACCCGGCTGGCGACGAACTGTCACCATCCTTCTCGGGATATGGGTGTTTGGCTTTATCGTCGCCTTCCTGCCACTGGCCTGCAAGGGGCTCTTTCATAACTTCTACGGAACCAACGGCGTTTGCTTCCCACTGCACTCTGAGCAGCCAGAGACGGTGTGGGCTCACGTTTACTCCATCGTCATTTTCCTGGGTGAGGATGGTGGTCATTTGAGATTCATTTTTGTTTACCTCCAAACATTTCATTAACTGCTGGATCTATTTGGAGAAAAAAAACCAAAACCAATTGGGGCACAGATTGAAAAATAGTGTAAAGTCTCAGATTTATACAAAACTTTCTCTTCATCAATCAACAGCGTCAACACATACAGTAGCTGATGCCATCAATTCTTGCAGGAATTCTAATCTGTCTGCCTGTTTAAATACAGTGTTGCTAAATGGTCTAAAACATTATCTGGGCAATATTTCACTGCAGGAAGTCCTATATTGCTTTATCATTATATAGGAAGACAGACAGACCATTAAAAGTCAATGTAGATTCACATCATCTGGGTCATGATAGTCCTAAATGCATAAGTTGAAGGCGACTGTACGTCTTTTACTTAGTCTTCGACTGTATCGCTTAGGAAGACCATCAGAAACCTTAAAAATTCAGCTGTAGGGAGAAGACTTGGGGCAACAGGCAAAAGACAGATGTATCTAAAAAAAAAAGAAAATGAGAAAAGAGGGCTTGTCTGGTCGACATAGTTATCCTAAGAGATGATATTTCCAATGTGCGATGCTGCTAACAAGCAAGCAAAGGTGTCTCGAAAACATCACTTTGATCCTCAGGAGTTATTAGTCACTGCGGTGTGAAGAGGCCACAGCTCACCAGTAACTTTTGTGCTGAGGAAGCTCGACATGCAGGAGTCTTAGTCATACAAGTAATGTGGCTCTTAGCCTAATGAAACAGTTAATTCAAACGATAGTTTGAAGAGATCTGTCGACCAAATCGTTATAAGTGCTTGAATGATGTTACACCCACAGACTAGGGGTGTGATGGTACACAGACGTCATGGTTCGGTGCAGTTCGGTAAAAAATGTTCACCGCTCAGTGAATGCAAGAACCATCAACGCAGAGGATGAGACATTGTAACGAGGCTCCGGCACTTTTAATAAATACCTGAAGTGGGGTCTTCTACATGGGTCCTCTACTACTGCGTTTGGGTTTTCTGCTGCTGCATATGGACCCATAGTGTAAATATAAATGACAGCCATCTCTGCAGTTTTTTTTTTTGCATCTCATCTGTACTCACCATAGTTTGTCTTCTGCTGCTTATGCTTCAATTTTGTCTTCCATTTTACTGTACTTCTTTTGTTAGAGCTGTTTAATAGCTCTTTAAACACTTTTAGGTGGATCAACACCATCTGACTAAAATTTTCACACATTGTGTGATTGTGTGCACCAAACTGTGACAGTTTGGTACAAATGCATTTACTGTCACACCCGTAGAATAGACCCACTGCCCTTAAAACACAAAGAAACATTAAATTCATCGTTCAGCTTGGTAAGTGGTGAACTGAGAATGGATGTTCATGAAGATTAAGATGGTGAACTTAGATCATAGTTGATAAAGATGAGTGGGACAGTGTTTTTTTTGCATTATAGCCTCTAGCTCAGCTTGTCGTTCTGCTAGTATCCCCCACTACTACTTCTGCCCGCTCTGCCACTACTTTCTCCTGGGATGAAAGACCCAACTGCTCCTGGTGACCTGGTGATATATGCATATAGCCAAATGGAGGATTAAACTCAGAGTCAACAATTAGGTGGACATTGCTTGGTATGTCTCAACTTTTTCATCCAAATCGAGCCATGGTTGGCTGTTTTTTAGCCAGAATAAATCCTACAGCTCCTCCAAACCCCAAAGCTTCTGCTCTCCAGCTTCTGCGTAATATCTAGTCATATGTTGCCCTGTGTTGGTTTTTGTTGTTTTGGTGAGTGGAATATGAGGACCTAGTGTGTTAGATGGCCTCTTGAAAGTAAGCAAATTTAAAATAAAAAATATAAAAAAAATTGACAGTCCATTTTAGCAAATGGGTTTATTCATGTTAGAGAGAATAATGGCATTTGGCAGATACACTAACCACATAATGTACAATATCTCTCTGCAGGTCTTAACTTGGTGGCATTTCTCATCATTGTGCTGTCCTATGCAAGCATGTTCTATAACATTCAGAGAACTGGCACTCAGACCACGAAATACAGCAACCACATCAAGAAGGAGGTGACCATCGCCAAAAGGTTCTTCTCTATCGTCATTACCGACTCGCTTTGCTGGATCCCCATATTCATCCTCAAGATTCTGTCTCTGCTGCAGGTGGAGATTCCCGGTATAGTAGAAGTGCTATAACCATTTAGACAGTATGAAATGTCCCGTTGATTTGCCTCTGAAACGTTTAGTGGCCTGCTGATTGCTGCTGCCGTTGTCAGCTTGGATTCACACCACCAATCCCAGTGGTTGCCCAGAGTCACGGCATAAACAAAGTATCATCAGAACCAAGCACAGCAGTGGCAGAGCACTGGGTTGAAAGCATTTATGTCCTGGGGATTAGTTTGTACAGTAATTAACAGATTCAGTAGCGGGGGGGATAATTCCAGGAAAAGTTGATTTTCTTTGGATGTTTTGGTTCACCACACGTTTTCGCTCCGACCTCGTCACCATTGAAATGCATCGTTATTGCCGTGAATCCAAGCTGACTGCTGTGCAGCTGCAGTGCTTTGGGAAGTCCACAACCACGTCAGGTGCCTAAAATATAGATATTTTGTGGAGTATTCATGTAAGTGTTTAATGTAATATATGATATTTCATCTTAAAGTTCCACTCTGCATTAAATGTTCCCCAACAGACCTCTGAGTAACTGACTAAAGTGCCTATAAGTTGAAATGTGCCAGTATCCTTGTATACTCAAATGGCCATTTAGTGTCATGTAGAATTATAGTGCATACATAGCCAGGCTCCCTAATTAGGTCTCTTGTGTGGATATTCTTAACAGCATAAATAAGGCTTTTTATGTTGAAGTAGTCATATAATAGCCCCTATGTTGAGCGTTCGCCTTACAATGTCCATGTCCTGTACACTAGTGGTTGTGTTTGAGTCTATTACCTACATTTCATTCTCTCCCCTGCAGGTACCATCAGCTCATGGGTGGTCATATTTATCCTTCCCATCAACAGTGCCCTTAACCCCATCCTTTACACACTGACAACTCGGCCTTTCAAAGAGACCATTCTGCAGGTGTGGGCGAACTACAGGCAGAAGAGGCCACTTGTCAGCGGTCACCCGGCTCACCATCCGTCGCTCACCTGGCAGGAAATGTGGCCCCTGCAAGACAACAGCCACGGCAGCACCACAGCGCACCCTGTGGAAAAAACAAGCACCCTGGCCGCCAAGCTCACGCCCGTGGAAAATACCAACGAGGGGTACGATGACATTCCCGTGTGCACACAGCAGAAGCCGAAACAACACAAAGTCCTGTCTGTACACTCGCAGAAACAAACGATGCCGCACACACTCGTGCACACGTACAAGCAAATGGATGAGCTCATCTAGGTGTCCAACAGCGACAGAGCGCACGTCATCAAGGAGTCACCTCAACCAAAATGGGATTCAGGGTCATTCATCTCAGCAATCAGGGGACGAAGCCTTCGAAGGGACAATCCTTGATTGGTCGTCTCCCGTGAACAACATTTGTTCAGCATCATTGCTTTGATTTTTGGAAGTCCTGCAGGTTTCCGCTCATCTTGCTCACGCAGCAGCCATGCCATGAGCATGAAAATATCTGCGGTAAGTAGTAGATTGCAGTATTAGTCCACTATGGCACTAGTTGCAGAGGAATGCCAAGCTTGGTTCCATTGTTCAAGAATCTGAAGTGGTCTATTGAAATTTTAACCGGGTGTACCAACCACAGTCGTCAGGAAAAATTGGACACCTCGTCAGTCCAACAAAGGTTTAATTTTACTATCGTTGCAGCTCAGTTTCCAGTTTTGACTTTGCCTCTTACTTTTATAGATTTTACCGGCTACACAGGCGGACTTTCAGTTTAAGAATGCAGCCGGAAAACGCCGGTGTCAAGTCTCATCTTCTTTGAAAGACTAATTTAAAACCCAAATTGGTGGTTCAAATAACCGTTTCCCCAGATGAGTATGCGTGTGTGTGTGTGAGATGTACGTCAGCTTAGCTGCCCACCCAAATCAATGCTGGTGGAACACAGCAGCACCTGAAATTACTGCACCTGCAACCCTGTCAAAAACAAATGCCCAAGGGACTTTGTCCAAAGACACAGCTAGAGCAAATGTTACATCATCTACTTGTAAGTCGATGTTTCATCAACCGTGCTCCCACCAAAACAAAGACCCCAAATTTGGCTTTGAGGGGTCCGACACTCATTGAAGTGAATACTTGGAGGCTCCTTTTTTTTTTTTTAGGATTTTATGTCTTCTTGGTCTGCACCGAAAGACAGAACAGGACAAAATTGTTGCTGTTGCCAGCTCTGTCATTTATTTTGACATTTCAGGTGTGGTGCATGTGCACCAATTGAGGCAACTGTCTGAAAAACACATCAAAATGGCTATTAGGCTGCCTTTTGATTGTTCTTGTCTTCTTGATCGCCAGGCAAATGCGGAATTGGACTGTGAGATCCACATATCTGAAAAGATGTTTTTCCCAATCATTTTTTTCCACTGCATCTCGGGCAAATTCCGGTCAGACAAGTCAAAGTAGTGATACAAATACTGATGAGGAGTTGCTTTACCTGAGTGAACATATGTGTTTTACCATTCTAGCTGCAGCTAGCTTGGCTTGTCGTTAATAAACAATATAAACGAGCACATATCATAAGAGACATGCTGGTTTATGGTAACAGATACAGAAAGGAGTAAAAGCTCAAGCCATCAGTGTTTTTTTCATTTACACATATACATTATTAATAATAATAATGATACACTGTACCTATATAGTGCTTTACGTGGCACACAAAAATGTTTTACAGAATGAACAAATCAACATTGTATCGTATTGCATCAGAGAACAAAGATGGAGATGGAAAATCATGAAAAGCTTTCGCTTGTATAAAGCTTTTTACTCTTGCAAGAGGTGGGTTTTGCCTTTTTTCAAAAAATGGAGTCGACTTAAATGAAAACACCTCAATCTCTATCAATATATCATTTAAATAAATGTCTATTATATGATACTCATATGGTGGCAAAAACATCAGTCTTGTGTGGACTTATGGGGGAACAGTTTCCTCCTTTTCTAAGAAATGCACAAGTGCCCCTTAGATAGGAAGCAGAAATCAACCGTCACCATGTTTCAAGAGCTGAAAAAACAAATGTTTCACAAAGGCTGTGGAAATAATAACACAACATGATCCAAAAGTGTCAAATGTCTACCGGCAGTTCTGGTAGCAAAGTTGAACTGTGGCGTCCTCCTGCTCCACTGCCGTTAAGTCACCAAACCGGAGAATTAGTCACTTGTTTCTCATGTTGATGAGCCAACGCTTACTTGTAATATTTACATAAGTGCAGTGGCATTGTGTTTCACGGTTGCACTGAAACTACTGTTATAAGAGCGTAAGACGTATGAAATTTCACATTCCGATCAAAGTGTAAGTGCCTTTAACTGGGGGATATCAGATGGCACTGGTATCCACTGAAGCTGAGGGTGGTTGAAGAGCTGGAGGCTGAAGCTGTCACCTTTCTTTTTTTTTTGCCAATAGGTGGCACAAACGTACGTCCAATTCCAATAATGACAGAGCTCAGCATGCTGATCTGGCAAAAAAACACAACATCTGCTCCCTTGTTTAGAATCTGCATCCTGTGCCCTGAGAAGCTTTGTGGCTTAAACTGAAATTGATCATTTTTCAAGGAAGGAAATGCTCCATCGTCCTTCAGATTGGCAGGTTTCAGCCCACTGAGAAGCTTTATTATGTTCAGACAATGTCTTTGTTAGCTGTAGCTGTTTCCTGTTCGCTGAATGAGAAGTTATTTTTATTGGTTGCGTATTTTGTTGTGGCAAATGACTTGAATGCCCTCGGTGTGCTACTGTCGTTGCGTTATTTTTTGAAAAATGTGTTTGGCACATTTTGTAAAGTTTACATTGACACCTCCAGAGGCGACGACCGGCCAGGGTTAAATGTTGGTGTTGTGATTGTCTGTGCCCGTTTTCAAGCCGTGCTCAGCGGCATCTAGGTATTGATGACAAGGTTTAAAAAGGTAGCACAGTAACAACCATCAGAGCTACTGCTTATTTGCTTAGTTCATGTAAACAAAATTACACATTAAAAAAAAACAAAAAAAAAAACCTTCTCCTCAGGCGATCGGAGAAAAACTTATTTCTAACTCCCGAGGCCACTCAACTGATCTATGTTAGGTAATTTTCGGGTTAGCGGTCATATGCAGATATCTGTGTAGAGAGTTTAAGATGACATCAGAAACCATCGTCACAGTGCATTGACACGAACCACAAATTGTTGTTCTTTTCCTTTTTAACCTTGCAAAGTATCTGTACTTTTTCATGTCTTCATTTGATCCCTGAGATAAAAGGTCACACTTAAGAATTATTAACGTCATGTGCTTTTTGGGAAAAAAAGATTGGTTGAAGATTAGATCAGAGTTTTTTTTAAGTCATTTGGGGACGTCAGCGAAGAAATTTTGAAGAACTAAAACATATCATTCATGTTGCACTTTGCCAGTTTAATGTCTTTTGCTGTTTTAATTTTTTGCACTTTTACCTTAGTTAAAGTAGCTTCTCAAAATCTAGAACACATCGAACATTCATCCTGACACTGAGGCAAAAAAGAAAAAGAAAAAACAACGAAAAAAAAGTCCCCAACGACATAATTTTGCATCAGCCACCCAAAGTACGTTTTGGGAAGATTTGAGATGTAATAAATGATGAACGTTCAGCAGTGAATTGTATTCGATTTTGTTCACGTTTAAACAGCAAATAGGATGAGTGAGTCGGAGGCAGAAATGTTTAAAGAAGGAGATGACTTTTACAGTCTTTTATACAACCTGGCTTGAATTGCCCAGCTGGTCTGGGATTTTCAACCTGGCCACAGCTTCACTTCACCAACACATGATCCTATACATGTTTTTGCCACGATCTGTACAGTCAAGACATCTGTACAATGAGCACAGTCTCTTTAGTGCATATTGTTAATCCTGTGCTGTGTCAGTTTATTGATTTACTGTGGGGGAGAGGGGGTTGCTGTAATGCAGGACATTTAAGTTATTGTAATTATGATTTGTGAACATATTGTATGTGCCGGTTGTGTTTAAATTATATTCCCCACACAGACTGAAGGGTCAGGTAATGCAGCATTTGCGTGGGATAAATGCTGATGGGTATTTTTTTAAGTGTTATTACTTAATTAATTGTGTTTAATGTCTTAAAATAAAATTATCCCCTATGGTAGTTTGTGTGTTTTGTTTTTCCTGAGTGAAGCGCACATGTGCCCAACAGCTGCATGCTTTTTTATATTATCATTTTGGGCAGTTATATAACGCATTACCAACTCATAGAACAGGAAGAGCACATCTGTTTAAATTTGTGATTTTCCATATCAATGATGAACGAGGAATGACGTTCAGAGGCTGTTCCCATTGTTTTTAACATTTCAGGAACACCTGGAGAAAAAAACAAAACAAAATTCTAAGTCGCTGTGACCTCAAGAAACACATTTTCTTGCCATAACTCTGAACTCCATACACTAATTAGGACAAACATATCTTAAAGATATCTGAAATGATCAAGTATATGACATAATATTTTGTATTTGAAAGGTCAACTTTTTTGAGATTCTTTCCATTCTTGTGAATATGAAGATCCCTGTGCTCATGTTTCTGTCATGTCTCTGGAACATGATGTCTGGAATGCCTTAATGGAATTTCATAAAAATTTGGTACAAATAATTACATAGGGCTCACAAATGACCTGATTTGAGATTGGAGGCAAAATGACAAGGTTATTTACAATATACTTTTTGGCCATAACTTTCTGTATAATTTGTTGATGACCAAAACAAACAAAAAAAACACGAAAAAAAACAAACAAATTTGTGCTGTGTGGTATTTTCTTAGAATCTATTTGTAATTGGATGTGAAGAGTGAAGTGATGATATTATTCATAACTGACATATGTAATACAAGTCCTTCAAAAACTTGGCTACTTATATTTAGGACAGAAATGGATGTAAATAGTAACATCATTGGTTGGTGGACTCATGCAAGTGCAGTGTGGTAATTGTACTTTAATCAAAATCAACAAATCATTAAGGCAATATCTGTTAAACACGTGATGTATAATATTTAAATGTAATATAGGTATATATATGTGTAGACAGAAGTATATGTACATATACGTGTATATGTGTACATATATAAGTGTACATGTAGATATGTATGCGAGTATATTGCTTATATATTATATAGGTATATATGTAATATTGATGATACATAATTGGAATAATGTGAATTCTATGTCATGTGTT
>CAAKHG010007745.1:31460-67120 GCA_901007715.1 Dactylopterus volitans
CAACAAATCATTAAGGCAATATCTGTTAAACACGTGATGTATAATATTTAAATGTAATATAGGTATATATATGTGTAGACAGAAGTATATGTACATATACGTGTATATGTAGATATGTATGCGAGTATATTGCTTATATATTATATAGGTATATATGTAATATTGATGATACATAATTGGAATAATGTGAATTCTATGTCATGTGTTATAAATTATTACAGGTGATTGTATATTATTGTATAATAGCTGTTATATATGTAATAACATAGCTGAAATATAATTCACTTATTGCATTATTTTTTGTTATTTTATGTATATACGATTTTCTGTGTCGGACCCCAGGAAGAATAGCAACAGCTTTGGGCTTTAGGTAATGGTGATCTATAATTAAAAGATATAAAAAAAAAAAATTAGCTGAAAGATAAATTAACTTAAAAGAATATCTCTATTAGGTTGTTGAATATAATTACATAGGAATTCGGCTCTTCAATCTTTTAACGTTTTTGTGTAACCCCTACTGACTCAATGTACATAAGACATAGATTTAATGGCTCAATCTGCACCGAACAGCAATGGAAGCTTTGTGACAGCTGACCCTTCCCGTTGTTTAGTCAGTTAATAATTTGTGTACTTTCAAGGAAGTAAAATATACAGGATAGATTATATATTTCATTTTGTAAACAGTAACTTCTGGTGAACTTCAAATTACATCACCAGTTTTGCCTCTTATCTGTTCAAATATCCAGTAGTAGACAGTGAAAAGGGGCCGACTGAGTCCCGCAGTATGACAGTAGATTTATGAACTCCTTCATCCTGGATTGACCTCAAAGCGGACCTACTGTGAAGCTTGTAGATCTGCACTTACGCGCAGTTAGCGCCAGCGCCTCGGTCACGTGAGCGCCGCCGCCGCCGCCGCCGCCGGTCGCAGCAACAGCGGCGCAGCTTTTGACGCCCTGCGACGTCACGCGTTATGAGACGCATTTTGTAAGGCATCCCGGGTCAGCGTTTGTTTGCTGAACGGGCGAGTTACACAACGAAGTAACGAAGCGAGAGCGTCGCAGCTTCGTTTCGGCTGCCAGCACAGGAGGTAAAAACACTGTCGGCTTGTCAGTTTGCACAAGCTGACACAGAATGTTCCCCGCCTGCAGATACTCCAGTAAAGGTACGTCTGCTAGCAGCTAGTCTGGCTAACATGTCAAGAGTGTGTTGTGCCGGGTATTATCTCACTTCTCCAACTGTGTTGGTTTTAAACGTGTGCTTCGCCCTGTTACAAACACATCACACTCTTTTAGTCTTGTGTTTAACTGTTTGAGGTTTCTACAGATG
Source organism: Dactylopterus volitans (assembly GCA_901007715.1). Taxonomy (NCBI): domain Eukaryota; kingdom Metazoa; phylum Chordata; class Actinopteri; order Syngnathiformes; family Dactylopteridae; genus Dactylopterus; species Dactylopterus volitans. The sequence goes on from CAAKHG010007745.1 coordinate 32,787, forward strand.
TTGCTCTCGCTGTTAGCGTTAGCCCAAAATAGTGTGTAGCATGCTCATTCACTTTAGCATTTTGCTAAATGTAGGTCAAAGTTGAACCCACAGACAGGTCATTCTAATAGCGTCCTCGGCCCCAGCTAAATATTCAGTGTACGCCTTTCAGACATGTATCTATGTTTTTAAATAACTTCCCATTGAGATTAAATGTACTTTTGAGGGGTTTTATCTGCAGCCTTTGACTTTTGGTGTAGTGCTGTACATTTAGATTGCGACAGCTGCGTGACGTTTCCTCTACATGAGATATAGATTTTGGTTTCCCTCGAGTGTGTGTTTCGTGGTAAGTGTGTGGACTGTTGAAAAAGTATGCTGCTCCACTGTGCGATCTGCTTAAATTTGTTAATTAATACTGTAGTTGTAATAATCAGCATGTTATCATTTGGGGAGGGTGACGGGATCAAGTGAACACGAAGTCTTTGCTTTGCTGGGAAGCAGCCACATGTCCACGAGCTGGAACTGGTCCTGACTGGGTGCTGTTGACTCTTGCAGCCCACAGGTGTATCAGGGCACTGAGGACGGTACAGACGGAGCATGGTGCCCCCCAGCTGTACACGACGCTACACAGGCGAACATGTTCTACTGGGTCAGCGCCGCGCATCACCACACACTACACCATCCACCCTCGGAACAAAGATCCACGATGGGAAGGTAAGACTGTGATTTATCCTGATTGTCTCGATTCTCTTAGCCAAGAGATTTATCCATAGCCAAGTTACTAGCCTTTTTTTCCAGCTTCACTCAGCCACTGTTTGGACTGCATGAGTATCTGTGTGTTTACACAGGAGTTCCCGTAATTAGTGTTATCATGTTTTATCCTCAACAAAATCGCAAGACCGGAGGAAAATTACAAGCATTTGTGTCGAAACCAGGCTGTAAGCAGGGCCTCATAAATGCAAAAACAAGGAACGGGAGCAAGAGACGAAACACATCAAGTTGGCTATTTTTTTTGAAAACTTCATTCACACTCTCGCGACCTCCTGCTGGCAAAGGCAAAATGGCTTTCTGTCTTTGAATGCGGCAGGGAGACGCGGGCTAATCCTTGAACAAAGTTAAGGCCCTTGCTGAGGCTGACTGCAGCCCAATATCCACAAGACAGAATCTGTGACAGAAGAGCATAAAGAACCAAAAACCGTCTTCCAAGACCACGTCTCCTCCCGCGCCACAAACTTGCCCATTTGGACTTTACAAGGAAGCACCCAACATGGAACAGTGAAAGGTGGAAGAAAGTTTTTTTTCTCGGAAGGGAAAAAAATTGAACCTGGACGGACCTGATGGCTTCTAACATAACTGGCATGACAGGGAGCTGCGACTGGAGATGTTTTCTATGCGGCACAGCGGAGGAGGCTCCATCATGATCTGCGGTGCGTTTTCCCTCAGTGGAACAATGGAGCTCCAGGTTCTGCGGGGGCGTGAAACAGTGGCTGACTGTGTGGAGATGCTGCAGCGGGCATCGCCCTTGGCTGATGGCTCCCGTCTGTGCGGTGATGGCTGGGTCTTAAAGCAGGACAACGCTGCAATTCACAACACCCACCTGATGAAGGACTCCCTTCCAGAAGAATCCTTGGACCATCCCGTTTGTTCTGCTTATCTAAATCCCACTGAGAACATTTAGGAATGGATAGTAAAGGAAGTTTACAACAACAAACATCAGTTCCACACCATGGATGCCCTTCGTGAAGCTGTCTTTACCACACGGAGCAACATTCCCACCAGCCTCCTGGAAGCACTTGCGTCAAGCATGCCTGAACAGGTTGTTGAAGTGATCAACAAGAACAGTGAGGTTACTCACTACTGAGCAGTTTTTTGACATTTTTATTTCTGTTTGAGTTTTTTGGGGCTGATGAGCTGATGAATAGCTAATTTGAGTTTAAATGCAGTTTGTTTGTTTTTTTGTCGCTTGCTCCTGTTTCTTCTTTTTGCATCGTGAAGCTCCACTTAAAGCCTGGTTATGATCTACCACTGCGAAATCCGTCATTTTCCCCTGGTCTTAAAATTTTGTTTTGTATTGGTGAAATATGTTTCCATAGACTTGCCTACCCTGGAAATTCATGTACTCCGTTTACTCAAGGATGCTCTGACAGTGCTTTTAAGCTGATGTCATTCAAGGTCAAGTCTTTGCTTGTTTTTTTTTTAACATACGAGAGAACAGCTCACATCAAGGTAGGCACGCTTAAAAATAGTAAGGCAGTGCAGATATGGCTCACATCTGAAGAGCTGCATTGCGGAAATGAGAGAAACCACGTTTTTTGTGCAAGGTCAAATCACTTTACTAACCAAAGGATAAATGTGTGCAAGTACATTAAAAGTAATTTAACAGTAAATTAACTTTGTGTGAAGCTAAATGGAATCAAAGTGTAATGCGGGTCAAATGTAATTTAAAGTTGGTTTAACAGCACAGCAGCAACAGGGTTGCAGAAGGAAGTTATTCACAGTATTTTAAACAGTAGATTGTGGAAGTTGGGGGAAAAAAAACAACGCTTCACTGGCTAAAGTTATTTTTGTTTTATTTTACTGAAAAAAAAATGGTGATAATCTCTTGTGGGCTTGAAAACTTTAGCGCTTCACCAATGACAAATTGACAACTGTCAGCAGTTGCCCGGGTTGACCTGCAGATTTCAGCGACCACTAGATTACGCTAGGGACTTATCATCAGATGTGAACCTTTGCATCATCAGGTGTTTAGACCTTTCAAATAAAAGACACCCTCTGCTGACGCAGGCCCACCACAGACCAAACAAAGTAGTGGCCATATTAGTTTGGGTAGCAAGGCTTGCATTACCTTCTCAGTCTTTTAGGCCTGCATCACAGCATCTTCCAAAACGCTTGAATAAAATGCTCCTCTTCGATATAAAACCTTGGGTCTGACGAGATGCTTCTTGATTTCAATAGACTGATCCTCATTATGGCCCGTGTGACAAATGTAATGGTCTCCTGCTGTGCTTCCTCTGTAGCTCCCAGGCTGGTTCACCTTTGCCTCATTGCTTTCTTTTATGCTTGCATGTTTCCCTGGCTGAATGGCCTGTGCTTATCTTCCTCAGATTGAAGGAGGCTGATATCCTGCAAACTTTGGTTTAACTTCGTTTTGCCAGCTTCGCTCGACTGACTTGACTGACCTTTTTTAAAAAGTGCTGATCAATGTGAGGTCCCTGTTCTCCCTCTGTCAGACAACTCTTATTTCCTCGGTGTAATTCAGGCCCTAAAGTTGCATCTGTTATTTTCCTCCGGCCACACAGGCACCCCTGGAGCTTCAAGTTGATGTCAGCCTTGGCCATTGTAGATAGACCATAATTTTAACATTTTCAGATCCAGACAGTTTTATTGATCCCAGGTAGGGCAGTGAAGTGGCTCACCCAGTTAACAAGCACACTCCCACAACTCTGAAAACTCGCTGACAAAGTAGCGTGGCCATGTGACACATACACAGGTTTATAAAATGAGCAGGTGCCATTATAAAGCTTGCTGAATCGTGGTCCGTGCAATTAACGGGTTCAAAGAGCATGTTGGTCATTTAAAATGAGGACTGTCAACATTTAGTACCCTGATGGCAGAAACAATGAAGCCCTGAAGAGTATTGACAATGTAACATCCACTTGAGGGCATCACAGTGAACTCACTGGACAGAGCCTGCTCAGATCAACTAATAACTGTTCTCTGGATTTGCTGGAGTCCAGTTATCTTTGAGCAGACCTTCAAGATGTCCCTTAGGCCATTTTTGTTCCTAACAAACATCCCATGACTGGCAATGGCCAATAAATTATTGACACCGTCATTAGTGTGAATGAGTCCCAAAAAGTGCTGTCTTTACTTTTTCAATTCAGATCAATTTGTTTGTGAGAAGTAAAGGCAGCACATTATTTATCATTTTGTTTTCTGCTCTGAAACTAACTGTCATTTTTTTTCCACCAGGTTTATCATGCAGGGCTGCAGTTCCTTTTACAAAATTAGAAACTGAATCAGAATTCTGTCTTTCATTGATTCTCTGTCTATTTTTCAACCTCCACATTTGGTCCCTTTCTGCAGGGATCGAAATGGAGAGGTTTGCTGATGAGGCAGATGTGGTAATTGTAGGTGGAGGCCCAGCTGGTCTCTCAGCAGCCATTCGTCTGAAGCAGCTAGCCAATGAACATGAGAAGGAGCTGCGCGTGTGCCTGGTGGAGAAGGCCTCTCAGATTGGGGCGCACACCCTCTCAGGAGCCTGCCTGGAGCCCAGCGCCCTCGAGGAACTCTTCCCCGACTGGAAGGAACGAGGGGTGAGAGTCTCACTCAGCATTTCAGCTTTTTGTGAGTTTGGTGTGTACGAAGGCGCTCTCCATTTTCTAGCTATGTTTACATTCAGATATGTTTTTGTTGTTGTGTAACACATGATATGACTATACGTCAATCAGCCATCACCTTAAAACCACTGTATGTTTACCATTGAATGTTGTGCAAGAGCCCTGCAACAAATTCTCCCTTCAGGGGGAGTTTAAGGTTGAATTTCTATTGAATCTTTTTGAGAAAGGTGTTGACATATTTTAATGATTGTTAATGCGACTGTAATTCGTGATGCTGTGATGCTGTACCGAGCGGTGTCCTTAATATTTTGGTCATCCCACTCGTGCATTAGCGCGACAAAATATTCTATGGTAAACATGCAGTGGTTTTAATGTTATGGCTGATCGGTGTATGTCCACAATGGTTTAAGAATGCAGTGCAAATACACATTCAGTGTTTTAAGGTATATCAGCATTTCCATGTGTATAAATGAAAAGTATAGATGTGTTTGAAATTTTCTGTGTTTACCCAAACACAGCATTATGAACAGCCGTTGCTCTCTTCCATCAGGCACCTCTGAACACCCCAGTGACTGAAGACATTTTCAGCATATTAACAGAGAAGCATAGAATTCCTGTCCCCATGTTGCCAGGTAAAAGCCTTGTTTACGCTGAGTAAAGTGGATGTTATTGTCCACCACTTTTAAAGCAGGACTTTCTATCTATTGTTATGTCAAGTTGAAAAGAATTTGTGCCGAATAGAGTTCATACTGCTTTAAAATATCAATGGTTTCAGTTAGAGGTGTCAAGTGCATCTGTAAAATTGGCCATGACATTCACCCCTGAGAGGCAAGTGGGTCTAAACACATCGGAGTGGATGGAACTGAACACACACACACACACACACACACACACACACACACACACACACACACACAATGTGGAGTTTTCTTCGAGCAGTTCTGTTGCACGTGAATCAGCCAGCATTGTGGCGCTGCTCTCCTTTGCAACCGCTCACAATGAAGCATTTTGCTGATCTTTGCATACAGGTGAAATTAATGCACTACTGAGAGGGAGTTTGAAATTGGTATTTTGCACAGATTTGCTGCATTCCAGCGCTACACAACATTGTCAATAGCAAAAAAAAAAAAAAAAACATTGCAGGTCTTCATTTGGGGATGTGAGAATACATTTTTCTTGTATCTACCTATCCAGGTTTGCCCATGAATAACCATGGCAACTACATTGTGAGGCTGGGTAACTTTGTGCGCTGGCTTGGAGAGCAGGCGGAGGAGCTTGGGGTCGAGCTGTACCCTGGTTATGCCGCAGCTGAGGTACCACTCCTGTCAAATGGCATTCATGTACCGCATTCTCTGAAAATGTGCATACATTGTTGTTGCTGTCCCCCATGCATGGATTAATGTAGTTGGATAGGGTGACCATGCCTGTCTCGATCCGTTAGGCCATTACATGCAGTCCGAGATTTCATTAGTAAGTTTTTTTTTTTTTTTTTAACATGGCATTGTGGGATATTTTTAGGCTTTTTATTGCTGTTTATAAGAAATGGCAGTCTTTGTCCTGATTCACTTACTATGATGAAATCTAATATAAAAACAAGTGCTTACACTGAGTGAGTGGAACTCTGGAAGAATATGAAGCATTTTTAAAAAAATGTAATTCCATTTCCTAAAATGTCTTCAAAGCTTAACCTTTTATTATTATTATTGTTATTATTTTGTCCCTTAAAAATGATCAAAGGGACCTTTTGAATTATCTATTTTGTCATTTATGTGCCTATTCAGACATTGAGTCCCCACATGTTTTCTCTTTTGGACATAACACTGCCTAAAGTTCAGTGTTTGATGGTCAAAATGCCTGCATCAGTCCGCATGTTTATCACTGCAAACAGTAATAATTGTGAAGAAATAATGTGAACCAGGAGTTGTAAGTAGTCTGTTTCAGTTCATGATTACTGCCCCCCCCCTTTGCATCAAGTAGTAAACAATTGCGTCTATTATGTTTTTTTTTCATGAAGGTTCTGTTTCATGAAGACGGGAGTGTCAAAGGAATTGCGACTAATGATGTCGGCATTGCCAAGGACGGCTCACCAAAGGTACACTAACAATTGTATGATACTGCTCATCTCTTTTGATCCAGTTTTAATGGAAGTTTGAAATTGTATTTATACATTTTACACAATTGCAGTGTACAAGTGAGCAGATGCGATAGATAAGACATAAGATGTAAAGACACCCATCAGAGCCATGAAGCGTTTTAAAGTGACACCAGTGCTGTAGAATTTCTACAACCTTACCTCCTTTATAAATGATGCATAGATAAATGGCTCAACCTTGAGGGCTTCTGATTCTGAAAAGACACTTTGCTTTATCTGATGATAAATTTTATCTGTGTGTAAGTTTCCCTTGCTGTTTACAAATGAATATGCATGTGTGTTTGTCTCCGTCTTCAGGATGTGTTTGAGAGGGGAATGGAGCTTCATGCCAAAGTCACCTTGTTTGGAGAGGGTTGCCACGGCCACTTGGCCAAACAGCTGTACAAGCAGTTCAACTTGCGTGAGAACTGTGAGCCCCAGACCTACGCCATTGGCCTGAAGGAGGTAGCTCACATGCACAATGTGCATCTGCGAGCTCATTTGTGGGAGTTTTCAGCCACTCTGTGTGTGGCCTAAATATCGTTTCCACTTAATCCGGTTTGACTGATCTAACAAGCAAAGTCCACCTTGAGAAGTTTGATAAGGATGGTTGGTGCAAATTGTTTTTGTACCGGGGATTGGGATGTTTTGCAGACGGTCCCGGTGCAAATTTATGCAACATCATTAAAATCTCAGAGGTAACATGAACGCGGCGGCGCCGCAGTCATGTTTATCTTTGTGATTTTAAAAAGGGGTTTAGAGAAAGCTGCCAACAAAATCCCAGTAGCGTGGCGTATAGCTACTAATATGCTGAATGAATATGCAACAGTATCCTATGCTGGTTAATCCCCATCCTCGCTGCTTCGAGCCCGCAACGGTAGTTAAAAAAACATACTGTTATTTCAAGGCCAGATATTACACCCACCAGCTTCGTAATTGGGTGATTCAAGGCAACAAATCCTCCTTAATTTATGCCTGTCAGTTCCGTTTTGAATGACCCTGTTAGTGAGGTATTAGTGTACCTAAATGGTCTTTTGGGGGGGTTGAGCCGTATAGGTGTACCTACGTAGGTGGCCAGGTAGTGTGCATACAAAATAATGTGCATATTGTGTTTATATTATGTGGAAATGAAGGAATCTGCTGCTCGTTGATGACTTTGCGTTTGTTAGGTGTGGACGATCGATGAAACGAAGTGGAGGCCCGGCCGAGTGGAGCACTCGGTTGGCTGGCCTCTGGACAGGAACACATACGGTGGTTCCTTCCTGTATCACCTGAATGAAGGAGAGCCTCTAGTTGCCCTGGGCTTTGTGGTGAGTGGCTTCTTACGGGTTTTGGCATTCAAATATACTGACTCGATGGCTAGATACCACACAGGCAGGACACCTTTTATTTTTAAGTTTCTGCAATAGATGGTTAAGCCTTGAGCAGTTTGTCATTCACTATTTAAATTCAGTGGATTCACTGTTCACTATATCACTTGAGTTGTATTCAGCTTCTTATGGCCTTCATAAATATGGCTGACGTCATTGTTGTAAACACATGCGCAAATCATAGTTCTATCTCAAACGTTCTTCTGCCCAGATTACGAATAGTTCTTTACAGTATTTAACTCTTATCAATACTGTCACTTTTTCAGTTCTCTTATGGGTCGTCTTGTTTGCTACTTCTTAAGAGAGAAAAAATGAAATACTTTCCTCATAAAATATTTCCGGCATTAAATTCACATTCTAAAGTAGTAACTACATTAGGACTATTATGGATTGCTATCTCAGAGGAATATGGCTGAAATTTAAATATTCATTTAGAGCAAAATGAACTGCAGTGTTTAGGACATATGACTATATAAAGTCGTGGTGACGAGAATGCGATCGTTATTTCATGCTCCTGTGAGGACTGAATCTATGAACACACCATGTTTATTTGTATATTTGATTTAACTTGATGTGGCTGCAGGCTTCATTCCTCCACCTAGATGTGCTGGTTCTGTCACCACACCTTTATAAGCACTGTAAATGATTTGTCACTCAAATTGTAACCGGAGTTTTCACTGATAACTCGCTCTCTCTGCCACTGTTACTAATGAAAGCAGCACGACCGCCCCGCCCCCCCCCCACACATTCGACACATTACTGTAGTTCCCGGCTGCGACAGAGAAATCGCTGCTCTGCAAGCAGCATGAATGAATATTTTAATCTCATTGAACCACAGAAACGAAGCCACGGGGGCCGCCTTAATGCCGAGGTTCAGTTATCATCCCCCGGTTCGTCGTTACGAAGACGAGAGTTTTTAAGGAAGCGCTGCGCTTCCGCGACACACAGACACGCGCACAAAGATGATTTCAGAAAAACGCACATGGTTACACTCACAAGTTACACTCACAAGTCAAACTGCTGCTTCCGGTTATAGAGTTAAGTCAGTTTGTCTCCTTTAATGATTGCAAAATGTGCGACGAAATGAAACCGTAAAAACCGGAGACGCTTTGGCAAAACACCGGCGACGACACACCGAAATAGAGCCAGCTCTTTGCATTTCACCGACAAATCTATGGTGAACATGCACGTTTATATCACATTCCTAGACATGCATTTGTGTGTCTCGGCTTTATGCATTCACACGCCTTTTTCTATTACAGATCACTTAAGATCTATGACATATATTAAGTGTATCATTCAGTACGAAACAGTTTTCATTCAGGCCACATATTGCCTCTTGTCTCCACAAGAATCCACTCGAGAGTTTATTTAATTGTACCTCAAGGAGCCGCTGCCAGAGGATGTCTGGTAGCTTTGGCCTCCTCAATCGAAGCCTTTCTTGTCTCGTTAATTGACTTCAGCAAAGTCCTCGTACATTCCATCCGTTATTCTCTGTGAACTATGTTGTCTTTGTGAATACAGTTTAATGCATTCCTAAATTATACTCTGTAATTAGAATTTGCAGAAGACAAGTTGTAGAGACATCAAGGATGATAACGGTTTTCCCTTTGGTGTCAAAACCAAGGGTCTGAAAACATGAACTGAATATTTCTGCATATCACTTTTAATAATGGTACACCCTCTGCACATCTCGCGTAGATTGATGGCGACAAAGTTGCAATCAATTGTGGCTGTAGACTAACAGAAGAGGGAGCGGAAACAGTGATGCTGCAGAATTGGTTTTTAAGCCACATCCGTCGTTTTCCCACCTTGTGATTATCCGCAAAGGTAATTTCACCACCAAGAAATGAGAAAAGTTAAACCAGCAAAACGTGTTCCCCCCCAAGGTTGGCCTTGACTACTCCAACCCGTACCTGAGCCCCTTCAGAGAGTTCCAGCGCTGGAAGCATCATCCCTTTGTATCTCGTACACTGGAGGGAGGCCACAGGATTGCCTACGGAGCCAGAGCCCTGAATGAGGGAGGCTTGCAGGTATGTTTTTATACTGCACATGAGGTCAAATTTAACATAAAACATGTTTCTCAAACTTGCATTTCCAATATGAACCATGAAAAAGAGCTAGTCCATTAATAGGTCTCATAAAAAGCAAACGGCACCTCCAAACTGCTCATAATCAAATTGGAAAAGACAGATGGTGATTTTGTGCAGTTGTGCCACAACTTGTACTTTCAGTTCGTATAAAACGGGGGAAATTGTTGTGACTCCATTAAACAAACAGATTTCTAATTTTTTTTTATTTTAGAAGCGAATTCAATCAGCACAAAAACATTATTCACAGCAGGAAAAAAAAAATAGCAATTTATTAAGATCATTTCAATGATTTCAACACTGCATTCATATTAATGTGCATTTGTTTTGTCTGTCTGTCTCTCGGTTTGTTTATTTGCAAGATGATGGAAAAACCAAGAGGCCAAATTTCACCAAAATTCACCTGGTAGCAGGTGCTGACATAGCGGGAAACATTCATACATTTAGTTACTTAAACATTCCATCGGCCTTGGCGGATGTCTGTGCTCCCTGCTAGTTTATTGTATGAGTCAAATGCGTTTGTGAGCCTGTAAAGGGGTTTATTTGATTTATGAATACTTAATCGTCTTGGAGCGCTTCTGAAAATTTTATGGCAGGAATCGATCCATCAATCCATCAACTGGTCAGATATGCCATTTTTATTTGCTTCTTATGGAGATGCGGACATTAACTTTGCATAAAGTATTCTCTCTTGTATTTTCCATGTACTTTTCTCAGTGTTTAGAGCCTGACACCCCAGACTGTTTTGACCTCAGCATATGTTTTAATGGAGTGCAGTTTCTTATTAGAATCAGTTTAATCAGGTACGACAGGAACCGATACAAGTTGTGAATTTCATTAAAGCCCTGCGCCATGAAACGCAGACTATTTATTCCCTCTGCTGGATGGATGCCCGTTTTGGACGGCGTGGCCACTGCAGGGCTGCTCAGCTGAGAGGCTTCAGCTGGCAGGCTGATTCGCGGATGCAGCCTGGATTCACAAACTCGCGTACATGTCAGACATTCTCCAACATCTAAACTTACTCAGTCAAAGCATGTAAGCACATGATACATATTTATATGTACATAAATACATTTAGTACATACTGCAGGCGCAAGACAGTGTGTAACAAAGCTGCGGGAGGGAGTGACAGACAGAAACGTTCCCCCTGCTGTCATCTGACAAGTTAGGCTCCATCTCTCCACTCATCCAGGCCCACCTGGAGCACCTCCAAGGAGCTTTCGGAGACTATTTTCCAGACCTATAAAACGCCCATCTAAACTGGGTTAGGAGCCCCTGTGGTGTTGCAGCTAGTCTGGACTCAAAGTCACACGAGCTGATGGAGATGACAAACTCAGAGGATTAAAAAGTGAAATGCGAGGCTCTTTCCTGCCTAACTAGAAGCCCCTGGGATGCCTTCTCCGTTCTGCACCGACCCATTGTGCTAATCTGATTTTTAAACTGGAAAGAACAAAACAGAGCACTTCTGGACAATCTCTCTCTCACACACACACACACACTCAGCTGAGTGAGGTTCTCTTTTCCTCTGTTCTTATTGTTCTGTCCCAGGTTGTTAAGTGTATTCTTGTGTGTGAATGATATTATTGTGTTAAAAGGCTGCGGTTTTTTATTTCGGGGCGTGAAACGGTCTGGGAGCATGGGCCCTTCAGGAGCAGCTGTTGCTATGGAGGCAGATTGCTGATAAACTATGCGTGTTTTGCAGTAATGGTTTCCCCTGTGGTAAATGTTAAAATGGCCAGAAGCCATGGACAGTGGTGGCATAGCTGCTCAGGAGGCTCCATCACGCTGACCTGTGACCAAAGTCTTGATATCCAGTCGGAGGTATAACAGCGCTTTTTCCACTACGCGGTAGCGGTTCTGCTCTGCTCTGTTCACCTTTTGGTATCGAGCGATGTTGGTGACAGCACACGTCGACGACAAATAGATCTGCTATGCGATCAAAATTCTTCCAGCACAACAAAGTAGGGATGGTTGATCATGCGTCGGCACTAGTGTGAAGGTCTGGGCAAGTTTAGGCACAGTTATATGAATTTGTTACGGTTCGGGGAACCTTGTTGTCATGGTACAAACAATAAGCAACTGTTGAGGTTTTTCTGGGGGTTGTTTTCCATGACAAGCTAGTAGCGCCTCAGTGTAACCGGTCATCGTAGCCGCTGTGCCAAACCGCGGTGACGTCATCTTAAACTTAGAAAAGCACAGAGAAACAATATTAATAATAAGAAGAAACGACGGACGATGTTGACAGGATGATGTTCTTGATTCTCGTTTTTCGCAGCCATGTAACACGTTTAACAATGACGGGTTCACGCTGTTTTAAAGTTGTTCAGCGTGCGCCGCGCATTGATGACGCGATGAAGAGCCCCTCAGACCAATCAGTAGTCTGCGGTGTTTTCACATAACCTTTTTAGTACCTCGTCGTGCCTGGTGGGCCTTATTTGGAACCCCAGTAGAGCAGGTACTGATGGAACAACAAAAAAGGCAAGTAGAGTAGAATTTAGCCGGCACCATGTGGCGGACGGTTGCTTTAAGGAAGCGGAACACAAGTCATTAATGAGCATGAACTCTCTCCTCTTCCTCCGCAGTCCATCCCAAAGCTGACGTTCCCCGGGGGAATGCTGATTGGCTGCAGCCCCGGTTTCATGAACGTCCCGAAGATCAAAGGCACCCACACGGCCATGAAGAGCGGCATGTTGGCGGCGGAGGCCATCTTCCCCAAAGTCGCCGCCGAGAGCCTGGACTCAGAGACGGCAGGTGCGGAATTTCATTATGACTTTCCCCGCTGTTTAAATTTCACGTCCGTTACTCGGCGACAGGTCACGTCTCATCACGCTCCCGACCGTGCAACTCTGGAGCCATAAAATAAATAAGCAAATAAAAAGATGGGGGTGTTCGCAAAAGAATACTCGCCCCTTGAATGTCAGCTGGCAACATTAGTTAGCCCCGAAAGGTGAGGCAATAAGCTCTTTTTAATAAGAGTTTTCGGAGAAACCACAGGAACCGTATCAAAGGTCCAAAGAAGACGGATTGTTTGTGCTCAGACTGCAGGTGGATCAATCAAAGAAAAAGCAGCGGCGATATTACCGAGGATCAAATCATGACAAAGTTTTGAGAAACGTCGGTTACTTTTTGGAAATGGCGTTCGCACATCGAACCTCCACGAGGACGGGTTAAGAGTCGACGCGCAGCATCCAAGGCTGACAAACTTCTACAGGCCAGTAGAGTGCGGCTCCCCTTTCCGCTGCTCCGTGTTCAGCTACCATTTCTGCTCACGTAGTTGAGTAAAAAGTCACATGGAAGTGCAAGCAAGTACGTGCGAATGGTTGCATTCAAAATTACTTGGTTGGTGTCGTGATTGCAGGTGGTTTCAAATGTGTCCAAACCCGCCGAGTGGAGTTAATGTGATATTCAAAGTGTTTGAAAAGTCTCCATAGAAACGACGCGCACAGGACAAAGCCAGTGATTTCACTGTTTATCATGGTAGAAGAAAATGTCAAATAGTGTCAGTTTTAAACTTCAGTGAAGTCAATTTTTTTTTTTTTTGAGGCTTGAAGAACAAACTTTTTGTTGTTGTTGTTTTTTATCAACCACTGAACCTCAGGACTCCACATACCCGAGTACGCCGAGGCCTTGAAGTCGTCCTGGGTGTGGAAGGAGCTGCACTCGGTGAGGAACATCAGGCCGTCCTTCCACAATTACTTTGGCCTGTACGGCGGGATGGTCTACACCGGCATCTTCTACTGGATCTTCAGGGGGAAGGAGCCGTGGACGCTCAAACACTGCGGTGGGTGTCACGCGGCCGAGTCTTGGCGCAGCTCACGGCGTCTGTGGACTCGATTTCACATACCGATGCGACAAGAACGGCACCCCGCTGAGTTTGAACGGTCAGAGCAAAAAGAAAGCGCAGAAGAATCGCCATTTCAACATGTAGTTCCTGTTTCTTTGTCGGCTTTTTGGCATGAGGAGAGTAAAGAAAAAGTTCTTTTTACAGCATGCATGTCTAAAACACATTGATTAATCCGTGTCCACCGCTCGGGCTGAATGTGTGAAGAGTATTACAAGTGCAGCGCAGCAGCAGAGACGGCACGATGCCAGTGATTCCCGGCGGGCTGAGCTATGAGGCCGCCTTATCTCAGCTGACAAAAATCAACATTTCATAACCACTGTGCTCAACCTGTCTCAGGCCTGGATTCAAACCAGCTTAAACCGGCTAAAGATTGCACACCGATCGAGTATCCCAAGCCCGACGGCAAGATAAGCTTCGACCTGCTCTCCTCTGTGGCCCTGAGTGGCACCAACCACGAGGGCGACCAGCCGGCCCACCTGACCCTGAGGGACGACAGCGTTCCCGTGGCCCGGAACCTCGCCATATACGACGGCCCAGAGCAGCGCTTCTGCCCCGCAGGTGACGCCGCCCGCCCACCCGCCGGCCCCTCTGAACAATATCCTCCAAACAGTCTCGCTGGAGATAACATTTATCTTTTTATTGCCTTCTTGCCCTCAAACCCGAGCAAATTTGATCCTCTAAATATAATACACACAAGCTATATGTGCACTTACAAGCATTGTATTTCTCTGCTCGAGAGATCATTTTATCTCGCAATAAAGTTTGCCGCGAGCTGAAATCAGAAAAAAATCGGTTCTTATCGGCTGACGGGATCAGTTAATAGAAAAGTAATCGTTTGGATTATCGGGTAATCTCAGCTCGCCAAGAATGCCGTCAAGGATGGTTTCAGATTAATTGCAGCGCCGCAATTAGCACGGCATCGCCAAAGTCATACGGCGCACGATTCATGAGAAAAGACACCCAGCAAACGGCAGCAGTTGTTTTCAGTAAGTAAACCCATTGTGCACAATGTTTATTTTGAGAATTAAGCAGTTCCGCAGAATTCCGTAAATTTGGATGGGACTGAGTGGTCTGAAGCTTTCTTACACATAGAAACGGCAACACGGCTGCAATAAGGAGCCACACAGGAGAAATGTGTAACGCTACTCCACTCAATCATTCCCCCGGTAAACACTGGACTCGCCCCGCTCTTTAATAACTCTCTCAAGAACACCGACGCAAATAGCGCGCATCTCAAGGTTCCCTCTCCCCCGTCCTTCACAGGTGTGTACGAGTACGTTCCCTTGGAGACGGGAGACGGAATGCGGCTGCAGATAAACGCTCAGAACTGTGTCCACTGTAAGACCTGCGATATCAAGGACCCGAGCCAGAACATCAACTGGGTGGTGCCAGAGGGCGGCGGAGGGCCCGCGTACAACGGCATGTGAATGTTCCGTCTGTCGTTTTTTTTTTTTTTAACCTTTTGTGTTGAAAGATGACTATAAAAAAGTAGCCGACATTTTCAGGGCTGCTGGCAAATGTGCCTGACGACAGAGCCGCTGCTGGAGTGTTTAAAGATGATAAATAAAAAATGCAAATGTTTTCAAAATGCCACACGGGTATTGCAAACATGTAAAATGCAATATAAAACTGACGGAAGAGGAAAAAAAAAAAGCTTTGTGTCGTTGCCTCGTTGTGAAACACACTTACATGGGCATTGGAAATCATAAAGTGGCCGTTTGTTCAAGCGACTGTAATATTCACTTCATAATGTGTAACTTGACAAGGAAGGAGGTTCTTAAATTAAGATTTATTTCAGCATCACTGCAGGTACATTTGACAGCCTTTGATCTGCGCGTTATTGTACATATCACAATAAAGAACACTTGACTGATTAGCCTTTTGCGTTACTCGACCTCTTTAAAAGGGACAGAACGGATGTAACGGACACGTTGAGGGGGGCTTTGTATCAAAATGTTTAATGCGAGACGCTGCATCATAGACAACTTTGACGAGCTGCAAATAACAGTTTACAGTGTTAATCCAGTTGCTCGGAGCAGAGGACTCGGCCACGAGAACCGGGGTACAGTGCAGACGGGCTGAAGCTTACGAGCCGTTCCTTAATAAGAATACACGGGTGGGGGGCACATGACGGGATTCGGCGAATGAAAACGCCCCAGATTTTCCAACCTGGCGCCCGAGCGAGCGCGAGCAGCTCCCCGACGGAGACGAGCTCGGGCGCGCGTTAACGATACTGATGGCGATTCATTGCATTGAAACGTGACGGGTTCACGCAAACATTTTGGCATAGATTTTCTTCTCCTTCTCCTTCTCCTCCTGGATTTTCAGGTGGACCCTCTTCATCTCGTTGCTGACAGCTGCCGGGGGAAAGAAAAAGCCGTTTCAATTCTAAGTTCGGCATCTTTCTATGACATGCATTCATTAAATGGGCTCCTTCTCTCCGTCCTTCTGCTTCAGACAGCCTTCTAGCCAGAAGCAAATAAACTTTCAGGAAAAAACTAATGCCGGCAAATGCACTCGAGCTTCTACATAAAGAGGGAGGCGTCGACTTCCGATGGCTGCGTGAGCATCCGAAGGAAGTGAAGTGACAAACTGGGAGACGAGCGTCTAATGTCTCTTTAAAATGGCATTCCGATAGTAAGGTTAAAGTGAGCAGTCGACTACAACATGAGTGTCGCCACACTTAAAGAGATTCCTAGAACCGACTCGCAAAACTGAATCATTTTCTTACAACTGATTCATTACTGTCCAGCGTTTGAACTATGATGAGTAATTAAAGTGACTGCTACTCATATCTCAACATATTGAACTGGACTTGGAAGACGTTTCGCCCCTTATCCAAGTGGGCTTCATCGGTTCAGTACACAGAGCAGCCACGCATACAGATCAGGATCTTAGAATCTCACCATGCATTGGAACACACCCTGGGTGTCATAACATCCCCGTATGCTTGAAAACACAGCTGCACAGTCTGGCAGAAACTGGTAGACCCTAAAGACCGTACTCCAAACATGGAGAAGGGCAACATGGTTTACGCCTCACAATGCAGCCAACAGCGTGACAACCGCGACACTGCTGAGACCAAACAAGCATTAGACGGACGCATGGCGCGACGCAGAAGGGCGAGCTCCTCAGGGCCTGACTCAGCTGTCCATGTACATCTTAGGGAGCGAGCCCACTCCTGAAGACGGCCACGCACATGTTTTGGATAGAACAGATGGTTTGAGAGAGGGGTAAAAGCAGCCAGACAGGGGGCCGACGACACCGCCATCTTTCACCCGTTTGTAACATTGTCCTTTCATCGTTGTCAAGAAGATGATGTAATAAGTCAGAGAGTCCTGGACATTGACAAGTGGCCTCATATGACACAAATGCTGCAGCAACAGTCGTTACAACACAACGGAGCTCCTCCCTGGCAGACCCAGAGCCCGCCTCTTATTAACATCTGAAACATTTGGCGACGCCCACTGATGTTTAAATTTCGGAACCCCACCACCACCGGTCAGACTAGCTTCCACTCCTGGAAACAGCGTGAACTGATCAACCCCAGTTGGATAAGAGGCGAAACATCTTCCAGACACATAACCAAGCCCAGTTGCCCTGATTTAATTTCTTGACCTGGACGGATGATGACATGCACAGACGTATGGCTGTTGCTGACTAGAATTCTGCCCTTTGAGTTCAATAAGGAGGATGATGGAGTAGAGAGACAAGGGGCCTTTCCTGCATTTTTTCTTTGTGACTTAGAAGGGCGAGTCTGAATAATGCATGCCAGCATGAATGAGGCTGTAAAACAAATATGCTAATGTCGGAGGAGATGACGAAAACGTTGCTGCAACATTGGGACGCTGGGTGAGCGCTGATCAAAATGAGGGCGAGGAGATGACCCACCTTTGTCTTCTGGAGCTATTTCCTGAGCTTTCTTCAGATCAGTCTGGTAAAAAAAAAAAAACGAAAACAATGAGGTAAACATTGTGGGGGAAACATGAGCAGCTTCTCAAAATTGAAAACGTCTGGATTTTGTCACATCCATCACATGAGAGCAGTTATTTTGCACAGGTGCCTACTACGTTCCCAGCTGCTATTAGAATAAATGAACAAGGAATTTCTGCTGCATGAAATCCAAAGACAATTCATTTTGATTTTGACTTTGTAGCTTTGCCTTTGATATTTTTTATTTCTCAACAGCCACTTTAGGGAGAGGAGCATCTTGTGTATATTACCATGGCTTGGCTATATTCCTTTAACCCTTGCCAGGCCTGGGCCCTCCGGAAAAGGGCCTTCGTATTTGCTTGGTCCAGCTCTAGAGCCTGTAAAGCACAACACAAATAAATATATATGTCAGAAACAAGAGTACACGTCATATTTATTTAGCATGCCAAACAAAAAGAGGCACCAGGCAAAGCTGGAACCTGGAGCTGATGTGAAGTTGGATTTCTGGCTACACTGCTGGTAAAAGAGCAGGAGACAAGGACCATTTGCGCACAAAACAGCCATGAGCCAACCAGCCACTCGCATGTCCTCTTATATAACATCTGCTAAAAATAAAAAAAAATTGATTGTACATCATTATCACAAACTACATCTTGCAGAAGGTGGCTAATCCAAAGAAAGTGGCCTTCTGGGGAGCTGAAAGTAGACAGAGGATTGTCAGAGAAAGAGGCTGCATGAAGGGCCACCTCCAGGTCAACTATGAATATCCACCTCCTGCTTGCTGGTGGAAACATCAGGGTGCGACAGATCCTCTCAGTTAACTTTCTGCAGCAAAGAAAATGAACATATTCGCTAGTTCTTTCGTTCCGTGCTTAGCAGCCCCCAAAGAGAACAAACACGTTATCAGGCGAGTCATCTACTGCAAATTCAAGGCAAAAGGAAGGTCTGGCAAAACACATGTATGTTTTGACAATTTCATGCTTTGCGGCGCCACCACAAGGACATCTGGAGTGCGTTTATGAAACAATTATGCTCATCTTTTTCTTTTTTCCCCCCCGTCTTGTCTGATACCATAAGCAGGCAGAGTGAGGGGTGAGGTGCCTGATGAGGCAAGCACTCTGCACGGGACAACACTTTGCTCTGCAGGACGTCAGGACTGGTCCAGACCGATGTGAGATAAGTTAGGACCTGCTTGTTTTAAGAATTTCCCACCACGCTGTCAGCGGAGTACTTATATTAATCCACCCGAGAAGGGCGACGACACTGTGGAGCTGCTAGCTTTTGGTCCGGCGTTCCTCGGCCGTTGGCCCGAAGCCCTCTGCAGCCTCTCTCAGAGACCAGCTAGGGAACCTTCTGGTTCCTCACGGCTTTGTCCAGCTTCCCCTGCATTTCCTCCCACTTTCTATTGTCTTGATCTGTGTGACGAAACAGCGACTTAACTGTGTCTAGCTCCAACCTTTGGTAACCGCACCAACAGAGAGGTCACAAAAATCAGGACAACGAGGTTGCTTTGGCACCATCCACAACTTTTGTCAATTGAGAACACAAAAAAATGTGTTCCGTACTGTTCCATTCTGCTTTGTGGAAATGGGGCTTATATGAAATGGAGGTCCCCTCCTATTATGTGTTTAACTGTACAGAGAGCGAACTGAAAGAAGAAAGAAAGAAAGAAGGAGGGTTCGTCGACGGTTGTACATATTGGCAATACATGAAATTTGTGTTGTGCATCGCTGGCTGGTTGTGCTCTGCTCATTCTTACTTCATTGCAGCCGTCCACGGCGTCCTGCCACAGCTGCATCTTCAGCTTGCATGCGGCTGTGTTGAGGTAGCAGCTGAGAGCGGTGGGCTTCAGCTTCTGCTGCGCCTCGTCCTCCAGCACGTCGCTGCCCACCTCCAAATACCTGAGAGAGAACATTGTGGGGACACTAGAATTGGATCCCTGCGAGCACTGATTAATGTCACTGGAAGATAAGAGACGATTCAAGTCTGAAATAACGTCACGGGCACTAAGGAGATTTTTCTCATCAGCATGCTTGAGGGATTCAACAGCGCCGTTTCTCCATTGACCTGCATAGTGTACTGAAAGTTGATTGGCAGACTGATGTCACTGAGTTCGACATGAAGGTCACATAGTGCAGGAGAGAGGTTATGAAGAGAGAGGGTTTTGAAGTTGATGTGCGCAACAACTGGAATCCTGTGGCGTGATCTGAACAGCGGGGTGACCCGGTCATTTTGGGATGGTTTGAAGACTCGCCGTGGGTTCTGGATCATCTGCGGAGGTTTGAGCGTGGATGCCGGGAGCACCGCCCGTACAGAGCTGCAGTAGTCGATGTGTGATATTACAAGAGCCTGTACCATGAATTTTTCTGTTATTGCTCACAGAATCCTTGGATCTCACACTCCACCTGCTGGTTAAGAGGACCTTAAGCCGAGATTGCTTTGCCAGTGTGTGAGAGAACTTTTCCCAGAGAGGCACAGTTCATTTATCGGATGACCTCATCACAGTCAATTCAATTTTTTTTGGGGGGCGTTTCTTTTATTTTACACTCTAAATACAGTTGAGGTACAAACACGGTGTACAGTGCTGGGTGTAGTACTTACATGATGTCAAAGTACTTAGGTTGTTTCACTCGCACGGCTGCCTGTAGGTGTACGGGTGTATTACCTGAGAGCTTTGTTGTATTTGCTGACTGCAGCTTTCCAGTCTTGATTCTTAAAAAGGTTGTTTCCAATATTCTTTACATCCTCGGCAACGGAGAGGACTTTGTCAGCCTGGAAGCGAGTACAGCAAGAAGGAAACAAAAACCATAAACTCCACTTCCATCACTGCAGGCATAATTACAATTTCCAAGCAGACATGAACCTCATTTTAGTAGTTCTGACTCTCATTTCTCTTGGCTTTTATAACAAATTCTGAAGAAGCCAATAAACGTATTAACGGCTAATAACGTAATAAATTTGCCATTTTCAAAATGTAACAGGCCAATAACATAATAACCAGCCAATAACGTTTTAAGTTATTGCTTTATTGGCCAAAAGTGGTAAAAAAAAATTGTAATAACTGAGCTAATTACATAATAGTATACCAATATCAATTTATTAAAGTTTCATTTATTAGACATAACTTTGATAAAATCTCTGTCATTTGGAAAGTTTTTTTTTTTTTTTTTACCATGCCGAAAACTTAATAACCAGCCAATAACATGATAAATTATTACGTTACTGGCCAAAAGTTACGACGTTATCGGTTCAGGAAATTTATTACGTTGTTGGCCAGTTATCATGTTATTGGCCTATTACATTTTGAAACAGGCAAATTTCTTACGCTACTGGCCGTTATTACGTTATCGGCCGTTATTACATTATTGGCTTCTACAATGTCCTCAGCACGGGTGGAGGTCTGGGATCAAAGAGACCCTGCTAAAATGAAGTCTGCTGGATGGGAAAATAAATCCTTGAGGCGGGTTGCAAACAAATAAAAGCTTAAATCAGATCATTTGAAGAACTTCGGTCCAAGAGAAAATCAACAGTGCGTGCACCAGATATGTCTCCGTTTTAGGGGACAAATCCTTGAATTCGTTTATCATCCGTTTCCCCGTCCTCAGATGTTTACAAGGCTGAGCAAATCGTGGCTCTGGATGTTTATTGTGATATCAATATTGAATATCTGGGATGATGGGATGTTGCCCAGGCTCCCAGATTGGTGCCTGAGTGAGGCCAACCCCTCCCCTGATAATTCGAGTTATCTGCTAAAGTTCATCCATGACCTTGGTGATCAAAGCCCTCACTGATACTTGCATCTTTAAAGTCGACATCCGAGTCCTCGGGGAAGTCTGGGTGGGAGTCCCCCGATCCGTCGCTTGTCGGGGCGCCCCAGCTGTCACCGTCCTTGTGATCGCCGCAGTCTGCTATGACGCAAGGCTGCAGAGGCGGACATCAGGCACAGGCTCAGGAAAAAAAGCAAGTGCGCACATTTTTTGTATATCTTACAAAGTCATAACAGACGCTATGTTAGCAAGCTAATTTAAAAATGTTGTTTGGTCAGTAGCAAGTTTGGGTTGATTCCTTGTTGGCTTTTCTTACAGCTGTTTTAAACTCAGCAAGGTGTAGCATAAGTAACAACCTCTTTTCTTTGATACACAGCGGTGGGTTCTCGACAAGCCTGTGGCCAGAAGATTAAAAACCAAAGGCGATTACTTCAAAGGAAAACAAATTTCTTGTAAGAACTCGGGGCAACATTGTTCACTGAGGTCATATTTGGACCAAAAAAAAAACTCATCTCTGAAGGCGTTTACCTTCACAGGAGTGTCATCTTGGGTGTCAATGGACTCCAGCATTTTCACGACTCCCATTCCCTTCAGCACTTGGCCAAAGACCACGTGCTTGCCGTCTAGATGCGGTGTGGGCACGGTGGTGATGAAGAACTGGGAGCCGTTGGTGTTCGGCCCAGCGTTGGCCATGCTCAGCAGACCCACTTTGTCGTGCTGCGTGGAAAAGAAGATGAGTCACAGCAATGGGTGAAGGAGAAATAAAAAGTTAAAGTGCTTTTGGGTTTTTTTTTTTAACATTTCAGTGTCAGACTGGAGGGAGAACGGAGGCACTGGATCACAAGGTTTTCACTATACTCCGAGTACAATATGCAAAATGAGTCATCGCAGGATATTCTGGGGGGGAATAGTACGTTCCTGATGTCATATTTACAGAAAAAACTCAGTACATATACTTTTATATCTACTGTGTCTTAATTTAGACCACAAGCAACTGTTTACATGGTGGATGACGAAAGGATTTTGATCGTGCAAAGTACCTTGTAGTGGAAGTTTTCATCCTCAAACTTCTCCCCATAGATGCTCTCGCCCCCCGTTCCGTTATGGTTGGAGAAGTCACCTCCCTGGATCATGAACTTTTTGATGACTGGTGGGAGACGAGCAAAGAGGCAAAATCACTTTTCCAGACTGGATGACCGAGCTGCTTTAGGCTCCGTGGGTGCAAATAAAGGATAAACGCGAAGGCTTGTTACCCTTAAGTGTGTCCAGTTAGGGTGACGGTGACGCATTTTAATAAAACACCTTTTCATAAATGATGAAAAACAAATATTCAATCAATACTATATTCGACCACCAATTTATCTGTTTATCATGTTTGTTTGTTTGTTTGTTTCCGGGTCACAGAGGCAGCAGTGGCCTACTGAGTAATAACCTCTTTTTTTTAATCTTTCTGGCCAACTCAGTGGAATAACTCTATAACTCAGTGCAATTACCCTATATTCAAAATAGTTATTGAGCACTTTGTTCTCTGTGATTTTATCAATTTATTCTGTTTATTCATTCCAAAGCCACACACGTAATTCCGTTCCACTCCGCATCTTTCATGTTTTTTGCCGAATGACAACAAAGGGAACCTTGGGGCCTTGAACCCCCTACCAGAGTAGAGTCTGTACCATGCAGTGGAAAAGCGCAACAAAAAGTTATTTCATATGCGGCCGGAGCAGCTCCGCCCTTCAATTTACGCACTCAGAGGAAGACAGTTTGAGAAATGGCTGCTTGAGAAAGGTCAAGCCGTGGGCAGGGTGAGCGTTAGTTCAACCGAACCACACGAAACTTGTTTTTCCACATTCCCCTCGTCAAATGCGGCCGTGCATTTTGATGAAATTATATACGCTGTTGATTTGGGATTCACCCTCCGAATAGACTTTCAGATTAAAAGGGTTTCCAAACATCTTGTCGCTAATAAGAAATCTCTCTAGAAATCTCATCGCACGACTGGACAAAAACTTCTGAGGTGTCCTGCCAGGCTGAAATGTCCCATAAAATGCCGACGCGGGCGCTATTTACTTCGGTGGAACGGGCATCCTTTGAAGTGCAGAGGTTTCCCCGTTGATTTGCCGGTGCCTTTTTCTCCGGTGCAGAGAGCCCGGAAGTTCTCGGCGGTCTTGGGGGTGACATCAGCAAACAGCTCCAGAACTACTCGGCCAGCTGCAGACAGACAGTCAAGAGATGCTGTACTGTGCACAAAACCAAACACATGTAACACTCACCAAGAAAACAGGCGTCATGTTTACTTTCAGGAGCAATATGGATTAATGATCATTTTCAGAGCGATCTGACAGACTTCAACAGGAACCGGTTCAGAGGCCCTGCAAAGCCCCATGACGCCTAGACTGAAAGGCAGTGATTTATCAGCTGCAAATAATTACAGGGTTACGATTAACAATACGACACATAACACGCCGCAAAATATCTGCTTAACAACCAACCACTATAAACGCTGGTTGTAGACTGCGGTGGTGTTACAGCAGAGTTTCCATTTTTTTTTTGGTTTTCCATTTTCACAAGACAAAACAACCACACGTGGTTCCAGCACTGACGGGCTCATTCATTAATATTTTGCACGCACGCTAACTATAAACAGGCTAATGCAAGTATCGTGTGTATTTATCCAAGTAATATGTCATGTGTAAACTGTGACGTCTCTGGCTTGCTGGTAAATGAAGCAGTAAACTTGGAAGTCGCCCAGTCACCCTCGCTGTGGCTAAGCTAGCTAACCGCGCTAACGGCGAACCGGCCCGCGGGGGGTTAGCTGGCATCTTAAAAGCGAAATATCCAGACCTCTCTCTCCGCCAATGTTTACATCGAAGAAAACGCGGGGGTTTTCTGAATTTGTAGGCTTGTTGGACGGCGTTGGGTGAGACATTTTAAAGACAAGGCGATTTAAAAAAAAACACTTGTTCACGCTACGCTAGCAACACCCGGCCGGTGGCTGAGATGGGGATGACAGAACTTCCGGTCTGGAACGTCAAAATAAAGCCGAAGCGACAGACGTTCTGTTACAAGAAAAAAATAATAATTATTAAAAAAAAAATACCGACATGAATACCAATATGAATCAAATAAAAATAGTAATTCGTGTAGAAAATGCGTGTCAGTGCTGAACTGAAGTTGCCGAAAAAACGCGAAAACGTTAGAGAAAGCTAAAATGGATCATAAACATACTTGGAGCTAAAGCTAGTTAGCTACAAAAAAACATTGTGGAAGAACAAAAATATTTTTTAAATCATGACATAAAAGGTTTGAAATCTCTATTTGCAAGAATAAGAGTAAAGTTTGAATAAAGCTGATTAGAATAAATCTAGCTACAAAATACATAGTAGGAGAATTAAGGTTTTTGTTTTTTTACAACATTAAAGAGGTTTGAAATCTCCAAAAATATGTCTTGGATATTTTGCTAGAATAATGAAATAAACATGGTTAATGACAAATCTACGAAATAGAGCAGTCTTATTTTCACACAAGATTTGTCTACCCCTGCTGAAATAAGTTTGCAACAAGGATCAAAATATTTTATCTATTTATTTTACTTCAATAAATTGTATTGTTCATCGCAATGTGAAAATATCAATTGGTTTTATGTAGATCAGTTAATTAAATTCTCTTCTGGAGAACTCAGTGAACAAACCAGAAAAGGTGAGTTTTGACCTTTTATCAAATTTAGTTGCTTACTGGTAAAGGTAACACACCACAGCAATGCAAAGATCATGTTCCACAGAAGCAGAACTGCTCTCTGATTTGCAAAAACATTCAGTTACACTGTGTATCTGCCACAGTATAAACAGAACGGGGGAAAAAAAAAAAATGACATATTTAACAAATTAATATGAATCGATGCAACCTATCCCCTTCCCTGAGTGCAAGCATGATAAATATGGTGATGTTTATTAATGTGACTCTGCACTTGGGTATTCTAGAAGTATCAACGCTGGCCCCCCATTGAGATCTCATTAAAAGTGGTTTTCTTACAAGCAGCCCCATGTGGAATTATTTTTTTATAAGAAAAAAAAAAAGACAGCTCTACGTGCTGGATCCGCACTGATGAGATCCCTTGGAGGGATCCGATCTGACAAGTTAATAGATGAAGATATAGAGAAAATTCCTCACACAACTTTATCATCAGCCAATATTATAAGAGTTGTGAAATTATTCAACTTGATGAAAATAAAAATAAAAATAAACACCTTTTGGTCGACTCAGCCACTGATTTTGCTTTAAAACGGTTTGGAACAACTAAGTTAGAGCACCAGGTAGATAGCAGTCATAGATTTCTGTGTGGATTCTTGGAAATTGATGGTTTCGCTTGTGGTGAACAATTTGTATTGTTATCTACACCAGACATCCAGTAAGTGGTTGTGATTGCTTTATTTAGCCCTGGGGATGGATTTCTATGAGCTTCTCATATAGGAAGTTCAGGTATCTGCGACGCTGTGAGGGGAGAGGGACCTCTGATAACCAGCACAATCCCGGCTGTCACTGTTATTTTTGGAGGGAGAACTTTGGTTAAAGAAAGCGGTGTTTGATGCAACAAGCTACCACATTTTGAGCATCATGTGAAAACTTCCACTCTGTGCCACTCAGGCACTACCCTGCTTACACCGAGAGGCACACAATTCCTTCGTGAGGCTAAGTAATTATAGCTTAAAAGGTGGATTCATCCACCTGACGTTACACGTTGGTGGAAATGTACAAGAAAAAGCCACCCGCGTTTGAACTTGGAACCATGAAAAAAAAAAGAAAAGCGAGTGATTCAGTCAAGCAGGAGGGCGTTAAACTGCAGAAACAACGTCATGTTAATGGGATTAAAAGAGGTTTAATGAAACTTGACACGCCCCGTCAACAGTCGGCTCCTCCGGCTGCTGTGGAGCTGCTGAATGCCATCTGCTGTTGGCTCTGCCCGTTGTTTATTTGTTGTGAGTAATCCATCACGTTCTTTCTGGGAGGAGACAAATGTGATGCCAGGAAAGGGGCCTGCAAAAGACAGCGAGGCAAAAATCCAATTTACGACAAATCGCTCCTCTCACACAATAGTCGCCTAAACGATGTCTTACAAGAGTTATGAATGAACTGTATTTGAAAAAAAAGTGTAAATTGCTTCTCCTGGGTGCCAGCTGGGTTGGGATGAATCACAGCAGCAAGTGGAACAAACTCCAGTGCGTGCCAGCACACCAGGATAGAAACAATTCAGTCCAAAAGCACATTTTACAAAGCAGCAAAAGACATAAATATAAAATTCACTTTTATTTTTTTTATCGTGTGTATGCTGGACTGTGCTGAAAGCTTTTTTTAATTTTAAACCACACACGAGGAGATTTTGAGTAACCAACTTGATGATACTTGATGACATGCAGTTTTAAATGCATATTCTCTGTTCCAGTGGAACAGGGAATGGAATTTATCATATCAATTAGTAACCGTGCAGAACTTGACCCTGACTGACTCAAAATGGGCAAAACAGTGGGAGGAGAACGGAAAAGCACCAGACTCTAATGGAGCAAAGACAGTTTTCAATGTAGACGTCATGTGGACAATATTGCTACCTAAGAGGATTACAGTACAATTATGACAAGAGCAAATACTTTTTTTTTTTTTGCCTGGACATAATAAATAATAACTACTGTCTTGCCGGGAGCCTTGAGAGAGGCTGGGAATTTAGAGGAGGTATTTCCTGGCTTATTTGTGCTCCGGCTGTTGGATCTGTGTTGACGCACTTATGGATTTCTGCTTCCTCTTCTTAATAAAACACAAAAGCCTGACATCTTCTGACTGACATTTGCCGATGGACTAAGTCTGAAAATAAAAATTTGCTGGAGTTTCTTTCTCTTAAAAAAAAACAACAGAGAATGGATGAGTCAAACGATGGGAAGTGTGCTTGTCAATCACAAGATTCCAAAACAGTTTTGCTGGTTTCTCGACATGTAGATTTCTCTCATCTGGAGCTCCTCTTGAGAGATGACCCACTTCATCCCCTCATCTGCTGTTTTGATGATGACGATAGAGCGGCTGACTATTTGAGTTTCCGCCCCCCATCATTCATTCATTTAGGATGCCATGCTTTCATTCACAGCGCATCCGTGCACATTCACTCTGTGACCTTCTGAGCTCCACACATCTGCAGCACCTGCATCTGTTATGTTCCTCCACTCTCTCGTTTCCATTTCTCGTTCCCGTCTGCAGTTACTGTCGTTAAAAGTCTCCGTCCTGAATCATAGTCATCGTGCTGAGAGAGTTAATGTGAGGATTTTAAATGCTGCCTTTTCCTGGATAAATCCTCATAATGACTGATGAGTCCCTCAGCAGGTTTTTTTTTTTTTTTTTTGGGGTCTGCGCTATTTGTGCATGATGTGACGTGCCCATGTGAGTCCATGATGGTCTTCGTGATTTCTTATCTGCAGCCTCAGGCGGTGTGTGTTCCTGCAAAAGTGGAAGTGTTGCATTATGGATGGAGGGAGCAGATAACACTCCGCAGTCACTCAACTCCTGCAAACATGAGACGTTTGCATCCACCCATTTGGCAAAGCCCGCTCGTGTAACATGATTCCGAGCAGCACAAAGCAACAGACAATCATTGTTGTCCTAAGCAGCAATCAAAAATGTGATCTTACTACTCGTTCTGGAACCTTTGAGTTGCTCGGTCCTCGAGTGCCGCTCGAAACTCTGTTTTCTGACAGACAGGAAAAAAACAAAAACAATTAGGGGATGATCATTAACACAAGATGTTGCATTACGTAAGTCTGCTTTTCCTGAGAGGCCACATGCATGACTCAAACTGACACAATGTATGAAACCATATGATCTTGTGCAGAAGGCAGTTCGACTTCTTTGGGTTTTTAAAGACATTTCTGGCTTCATTTTTAACTGAAGAGTCCGGTTGGCGTCTACCCAAGCTTTTCGGATCATCATGACCTGGATGATTCATATTAACATAGAAATCAGTGAACTCTACATTTCAAGTGTTATGAGTCAATCTGACCATTAAGCCAAAAAAAAAAAAAAAAAAAAATCAAGTGATCAGATCCAAAACTGACAGATTGTCAAATGAGAGTCTGCTGTGTTAATTCACCCTGACTTGGACTAGGTCCCTGTTTCCTGCATCTTGTCGCCGCTACTTCTCAAAGTCAGGCTAGGTGTAACTTTGTGGCACACTGGCATGAAGGATGACTGCATCTACATTTGCATACGCAACACATGGCAGATTTTTACCTTGATTTGCATATCGCTGAGCAGCGTCCCGCGGTTCAACAGCTGGTTATGCTGCCAGGCCCAGCCAACCTCCCCCACACAGCCGTGCTTCGGCAGAGGAGGGGGGCCGTTTGGTGCAGCCCGCCACAAGTAACTGAGGTCACCTGTGGCCTCGGGTGAGGAGGCGCCAACGCCGATGTACCGGGGGAAATAATCTGATCTCGGCTTGTAGTCTCGAGTTCCACCTGGGCCTTATTAGAACCGGTGGAAATGTGAGAAATGATAGTAAACAACAAATAATGCAGGAGAAATAAACAAGACTATGAACTTAGAAGGATTAATAGAAAAAAAGCCTTAAACTTCATAATTCATTATATGATAACAGATAATATTGCAGCATAACTTCTGCATGCATGTTAAGGAAAATGAGAAATACTGATGTAATCTCCAGTAAAACACTCAGCTGGAAAAAACATGCATGCACGTCACATTGTAAGCTGTTTGCATAAATTACTACAGCACAAGTAGATCTAGCTGTGTCCCAAATACACACTCCACGCTAATTATATTATGTCTTCCCTGCTCTTCATAGTAAACTTGTTTTTGCAATTAGTATTCAAGAAAACGGCATTCTACATGCTTGACACTTGCAAGATATGATGCAATATGTGCACTGCGCAAAGTAAGGCAGCCGGGCTGCGGCTTACAAATGTTACAACCAGCTAAATCTACATATCTATTTAAAAAAATGACAGCAAAACGCTGGGTGTTGGTTTCCCAAAAATCCAATCATTATTTTTGCGTCTTCTGGGGTGTGACTGCTCAGCTCATCCCATTTCACCATGCATTAAATTATTGGAGTCTATTGGTGCACTACTAGTCCACAAAAATAGTACAGACCTATTTATATACTAGGAAAATAAATGCAACGCACAGTGCCATCAGGTGTCCAATCACAGTTTTATTTTTTGCTTCATTACAAGGTGACTTTATGCCTGGATGTCAATGACATTGATGAAAAGTATTTTTTGTAAGGTCTGTGGCTTTATTACAACATGCCGTTTTGATGCAGTCTGGAAATACGCAATATCCCATCAATATCCAGCTTTCAGGAGTGATAACACTTCCAGCATTAGATAGAAACATGCACTGAGACAGTGCTTCAGTTCAAATTTGAACTGTTTTAGAGAAACATGTAACCTCCTAGAATCATATTCAGTTGAAGGACACACGGAGAACACACTATTCCGGGCCTCCTACCTGTAAAAATCATCCTTTGTCCATACTGTTGACCCTCTGCAGCCCTTCCACTGTTTTGCATGATCCCCCCCCCCTGCTGTTATGTTTGGATCAGGTGCAGGATGGATACAACCTATATAGGCGCCTCAGGGTGATAACATGAGCACAGCAGTCTGCTCTGTCCATGGGGTCATGCTTGGTTGTCATGCAACCATCGGTTGTCATGAGAACCATGCTCGTGGCCTAGTTGCATTGTGAAGGCAGGTGATGCTTCTGCAGCTGAACTTCATGTTGCACTTTATTTCCGGTAGCTCAGTGAGCATGAATACATGACAAAATTTTGAAATGTGCTTTCATCTTGGTGCTGCAGTATCGTCAATGGATCACAGCCAGGAACTTTTTTTGCAACAGATGAATACTATAATGAATTAACATTGACGTTTATTTTGTGCGAATGTTATTTTCTAATGTATGCTAACATTGCTTTTCTAGCATAGCATCTGACATACTGCAAACGTTCCCACTCTCATGGCCACTGTAGATTGTAATGCCATTTTTGCTAACCGTCTACATGTTCAGTACCCTATTGCCATCGCTAGATGGTGCCAAAAGATCACCTTCCTGCGTTGGACTTCCCCTCCCAAATCCCTTTTCCCTGGTTAAATAGACTCGCCCATGAGCCGCCCCGTGTGACTAAATCTACGTCAAGTTAAACGTGGACAACAACAACCAAACAGGAAACTATATCAATTGCCTTCAAAGTAAGATATAAAATTGCTCGGGCAAAAGCACCGCTGTGAGCCAGTATCACTAAAACACGGTAGCCTATGCTATACTACACTGCATACCGTGCCATTAATAATTCGAATTCATCGCGGGGTTGAATTTAAATCTTTAAGGCGATGGATATAATCTTGCTAGCAGGCTACATTATTTGAAATATGGATTTTCCTGCTCCGTTGTGCACCCTGTCTTTATTGACTCTATAAGGAAAACCGCATAAACTCCACATTCATCCGCAGACAATCTCCCCTTCAGCTAATTGTCTGTCATTGTCTCTTGGCTGCGTGTTCGTTTAACGCCTTTATTTTGAAAATCTCGGGCGGAAGTACAATTGTTCCGTACGTCTGCCTTGACTGGTGTATCAGTCACCATGGTGGCACACAACAGAGCTCAGTGGCGGCGGACCTTTCTCCACTTTTAGAGCCGTTAAAAATGATAATGTGATGCGTTTTGTCACTGAGTGAACCCGGCTCTACCTCTAATAATGGACACCGGGTTGTTATTGACGGGATAACTGTTGGCTCTCAGCTCACTTTTCCCTCCTCGCTGCGCTACATGGGATTTCTTTTCGTCGCTAGCAAAATGCTGAAGACACAAGGGATGGCTTTGACGAACGCTGGCTCGCACACGGGGACATTTTTGACGTTAAGAGAATAACTGCGACGCGACTTTGCGAGTCGAGCTGCGTGAACACAAGTTCGCCTTTTTTTGTTTTTGTTTCCCCCTTTCCGCTCGGAAGGCCGCTGGTTTGGTGGCAGCCGGTTTCGGCAGCAGACAAGGCGGCAGACACCCCCGAGGAGACTGCTTCGGCTGACTGGCTCCAGTCGTGGCCTGGCCCCGGGCACTCCCAGCTTTACCCTCCATAGCGTCGGAGCGCAGGCGAGAAGACTACAGCGAGGCAGCCGGGAGGGGGGGACTTCTTCCTCCGTGTTTTTGTATATCTGTGCCACTGGATATTTATAACCAACATTTGGGACAAGGGATTTGACATCCTAAGGACTGCGTCTTCCCAAAACAATGGCGTCTTACGTGGATAACAGCTTTCGGCAGGCTGTGATGATGAATCCGGCTGAAAGGACGCAACAGGTCAGCTGATTTAGCGTAATTAAGCACCATTCCGGCCGGAGTCGGCGCTCTGACGCGATCGTTTCCACGTCGTTGCGAAATCCGCCGCGTTGTAACGTCATAGAGAGCAGCGGTGTGTCTGTTTTTGTGTGTGTGTGTGTGCGCAACTGTTGCCATTCAGCCTGTTCCAGTGTTGCATATGGCTACATCCCGCTAAGCCCTCTATCAGCAGAGATAATCAAGGCTACTTAACATAACAGGAGCTGCAGCCGCGGTGGGTTCCTAACCAGCGCCCCGGGTTCGGGACCTATCCTGCCCTCTTGCATTTTGCACACAAGGTTGAGTCGTGTGTAACCGACTCTTGTGTGTGTTTATTTAAAGAAAGAGAAAAAAATACTTAAAAAAAACAACAACAACGAGGCTGCAAAGATTGTGGCAGGGGGAAGCACAGACTGGGGCTAATCCCATGCTAGCCAATACACTGCCCTGTCAAAACAGACGCTACCCCCGAACCAGTGCAGTAGATCCAGACCCGATTTACAGATACACCCCGCTAATAGGCCCCTGCTATTGATATGCGATTTCCAGCTTCTGTCCTTTGTTGCCATTTCCGGTTTCGCTGGACGCCACCCCGTCGCCCTAATGGCGTTTTTGCCAGTGGGATCTCAGTGCACCGGATACCTGCCAGTGTGCCCGTTCGTGGAAGTTTGCAGCGCAAGTTGGATGGGCTCATGCAAACCTGAGGGGGATGTAGTCGTTTTCACCCACGCACGCTCGCATCGCCTCGCACACTGGCAGCTTAAATGCTGTGCAGGCGCACGCAATGGATCCAGTTTGACCGTGCGAATGGAACTATTCCATTTGAGCGCCGCCTCGCACTGCAAATTGATGCTGCTTTAGCAAAGGCAAAGCTCACAATGGCTAATCAATAGGCCACCACTTACAAACCCGCCGGCTGCAGTTGCAGGCTGCAGCTCTCTGGCTCCACGTTGGGGAAACAATGTATGGTGGCATTGATGACTTAAGTAAACCGCGTGTCTGGTCTTTGCAGCTTGACGCAACCTATAATTTGGAGTGTGTCAGATGCCATCGCGATTACAGGAACAAAGATTTTGTCTGGCACCGGTGGCAGCCATTTCATTAAGAATGTGGTTGAGCACTTGTATTAGGTATTGAGTCTTAAACAAATTAGTATTTTCAGAGATGCTCATTCATTCATTAATTATATCTTTCCTTACAGACTTTGCATTGGCTTTTTTTTTTAGTTTTTTCATAGTTTCTGTCATTCTGTTTTAATTTTTACCTTCTTCACCTTCCTCCTCTTCTTCGTCTTCTTCTTCTTATTATTTGTAAAGAAAGAGGCCATAGAGATTGCTTGCTTTGTCCAACCTTGGATTCTAAACTCAAAAGTAGATTATTATCAACCTTTTCCATGAATAATCTATCAACTATTTTCTAGATTAATTAGTTGTTTGGTTGGGTGAAAATCAGACCTCAAATGTCTTTTTAACCAACAGTGACATGTTTTCGTCAATTGACTTATCAGTTAACTAATTTTTGCTGCGCTCATCACATGCAGGTTTTTTTAAAGCACCAAATTCCTAAAATTCGGAAAGCAGGAACTAGATAAAATGTGGTATTTTTGCTCAGAAAATCGTAAAATGGTCTTTCCAGCAAAAGTGTCTCTTTTCGGATTGACCTTGATTCATTGTTTATCAAGTCCTGTGGGTTGTATTGTGCTTTAAGCTGTTTTTAAGTTTTTTTTTTTAATTTAACACAAAATAGGTGCCTTTCTCGAGAGGAAAGTGTTGCTGGTAGTTATTATTGTATTTGCCTTTTTTAACAATAGACTGAAGTCGGTCTGCAGCGCTCCCCGCTCGCCATAAGGAAGTAAGAATGTGAAGGAAGTAAGAATGTGAATGAGAGCCGGCATCCCGCACCGATGGTCAGCTACATCAGCATAGCTGCATCGTAAATACACACTGCATCCATGTTAGTTTGTAGCTGCATCACAGTGACGTTTTTCTTCTGCTTTTGAAAGCCATGAGTAAGAGCTCCTCATGATGTTTTTATGCAGTAAGCAAGAGGATGTGTGCGGGGTAGCAAGAGGCCCTCTCAGGATAACGCTCCTGACTACGTGAACCCGTCGGTCTCTTCTGTGTTTTTGGATCGCAGCACCTTTCCCGCTGTTCTTTTCAACTGTCTGGTGACCGCGGGAGCTGACGCAGTTTATCCTAATGGTGTTGGCAGGGCCTCTCTGTCAGGATTAGCTAACCATTGGAGGGATCTATCTTTATCGCTCAAGACCGACCACAGTGGGATTTGACCCTGTGCCTCGCCCCATTGTCACATGGCAGGTTAAATAACTGACCACTTGACAGCTTATGTTAACACTGGCCATGTCAGTTTCCTTGTGGATATTGTGCTGTAGCTGCAAGGGTACTGACATTTTTAAGATGGGCAAGGGAGGCAGTTTTGAAGCAGCGAGGAGGATACAATTTCCTGCATATTATTGCAGTTGTGATATGAATTAAGATTACATGACAGGCCT
>CAAKHG010007746.1:3151-18352 GCA_901007715.1 Dactylopterus volitans
AGGGGATGAGGTTTGGTTGCATGCGGCTGCATCGCACATTCGGTGTTTGATTTACTGATGTTAAATGCCAGACACATGTTTATTTTCGTGGCTCCACTGACAATGACTGTGAAATAAAACCATCGAGTGGATGCTGTTGACACTGGATTTTGTCTGGATAAGAATACTTACACCTGTTTCAACACATTTGTCAGGGCTTTAACCTGATGCATTTGAGCTGAGATGACTTTGTTTGAAAAAACATACCTATCTAGAGCTGCAATTAAGATTTGTGTAAATGATTTTTTTTTTTTTTAAATAAAGCCTCAATATGCTCATCATGCGATGTCAATGAGGTTAGAAATTTAAGACCCCTGCTTGCTGTTTTCCTGGAGGACAGGACTGATGTGAGGGACATAATTCTTAATGTATGAAGTTTTGATTTGGCAGGTGTAGTGTTTTCTAAAGCAAACCTTTAGATTAAGCATACAAGCTTCCTTTATAAGGTATTGACGCATTATTTTTTCTGCTGACATAAGTGTACAAAAAAATCATAAACCTTGTTTTTTCAATCAACCTGTTTGTTAATAGTCTATCAAACAACAGTGAGCCTTATGCACAGCAGACATGAAATATTTCGGTGTTATTAAAATTAATTGCGGCATTAATTACGGCTCCTTGCCTTAATAGAACAGAACCTTCCTTAATGTCATCAAAAACACCTGTGTTTTCCTAGCAGTTCATGTCAAAATGGCAGCTGTGCACGAGGCCCATTAAACAAGGTTTACATAAAAACTCTGCATGTGTGCTCATACAAGATTCACACACGGGACTTGTGCGTGCGTGCGCGAGTGTGTGTGTGTTTATGCTTGCTCAACGCATGCTTACTACAGCCGGTTGTTATTACAGCTGCTGACCTGTGTGACAGTAGTGTCAGCACCGTCTTCAGTTTCTGTTTTTGTTGAACCCACGCTCTCAGTTTATCTTCTCACACCGGGAACCCAGTCTGGTCAGATGTAAACCGGAGGGCCTCTTGTGGAGACAAGTGGCTGCCTAATGTCCGGGAGCAATCGTTCATGGGCCTAAGTTGCATCATTAAGAGCATTTATTTGAAGTATTTTTTATAAGAAAGACAACTGCGACATCGCTTCAAGCAGAGAGCTCTCATGTTGCGCAACGAATTTGCGCATGTTTATGGAAACAGAAACGCGCAAACATAACCATTAAAAACGTCTGTGCTCTACTTCTGCTCCTCCATTTGGCTCTGGGAACCTGTTCTGTCTGTGGGAGCGCTGCTGCCCCGTCCACAGACTGGAATGTGCTTACATGTTTGGAAAAACCAAAGCAGGGAGGGAGGAGACAGATGTGCAAGAAAGAAGAAAGAGCGGTTCGAAAAAAGTACATGGTGCTCTAACTGGAAGCAGGAGAAAGTTTGAAAAGTCAGATAAACAAGTTGATGGAATAAATGTCAAGAGTGTGCATAAGGCATGTGGAGACTGGCGGGGGGAAAAAAAATAATATGGAAGCCATGAAAGTAAAAGGGTAAAGGACTTGAAAGGAAAAAACAGTCCCAAAATAAATAAATGAGCGGGAGGAAAAAGAGATGACTGCTCTAATAATGAGAGAGGAAGGGCTAATAGAAAGTTTAGTGAGTTCAGGAACAGAACTTGGCACTGACAGGGTGGTGGAAGTGGCACCTAAGTGAGGTTTTTAGTGCAAACGTGGGCCCCGTGCCCCGTGTTTCCATCCTACTTGTGAAGTGAAGCCTGTCCTGCACGGGCGACTCAGCAGCGTAATTTTGAATTTGCGCATTTGCTCGGCAAGGTCAGTTTCAAATCCACATTTTAGCGGCGCATTCGACCTCAGTGAGTGTAGGTAAATGGATCACGTGGAGCAAGAACGAATGCTATCAGCGGTGCAATATGGTCTGGATTATCACAAATAAGACATGTGGCTGCAAATCTCAGTCCTTTCACAAGCCCAGCCCTCCAGACTCTCCACGCACGCGAACAAAAGATGTGGCTCCGGCTCGTCGGCGATGGTCGGCAACGTCCCGCACTTTTCCTCCACGGAACCTCTGCTCCGCCGTGGCATCGTAGCCTGCATGTGTTTTCGACAGTGTTTAGTAATCATTAACAGATGAAAAAGGTTTCCTTTTTTTGGTGGGAAAACTGAACCGGCAGGTATCAAGCATAGCAATGATTAAAAGGACAAGATAAAAAAAAAAAAAAGTTCTCTTGTGTTACCTGCTGCCTCCATTACGCTGTCTGAAGACGACACTCCGGAGATGTTTACCGGGCCTAGCCCATCCTCTCTGATGTTATGACTTGTTTTGCCGGTTGTCTCAGTCTGCTCCTGCTCGCCAGTTTTCTTTAGTCTATAATTAGAAGCTCTGTTAATAGACGAGTAAGTGGCATTTCTTCGGTCACCGTTCCAATGAGAGACTCGGGTTGAACCCTCTTGAACCTTCACGGCACCTGTGACCCAGTAAACGTCCAGGAGGGACAAAGAAATAGAAATGTATCAGCGCTCTCCCGTGCCGCCAGAGTCTGCAGGAGAGCATTGTGCACCTCGGCCTGTGAACGTGACACACTTTGCCTTCGTCAGCCCTGAAAGAAAAGTGGGTTAACGGTGACGCCAGTCGAGCTCAGTTTAGACACACGTGCGGAAAGACTGCTCGCCGGCCTGGTCTTATCTTAGAAGCACTTGACTCAGTCCAAATCCATACGGCGTGTTTGAATGTGTGTTGTGTGTTTGCCATACCGCACACAGCACACAGCAGAGAGTATGTACTTTGCCTGCAGGTTGCATATATTAAGGGTCGTATTTACAGAAAGTTGTGCTAATCAGTAGTTTCGTTCAAACTTCGCAGTTGGCTTTCGCGGGCGTCGTCCCACTTGCTGGAGAGGTCCGACAAAAGTTCAACAGCATGACTCCAGAGGCTTTTCTTGATCCTTTTTCATTTGTTTTATACTATACACTATTTATACTAATACATGTGGTTTGTGTCTATGTAGTATACATGTATGCGAACAGACTCTTTATTTGAGAACCCTGAAAAACCTTAAATATGACAGTCATGGTTTTAACACATTTATGCATCTTTTTTTTTTTTCCCCCCCACATATACATCAGCAGACATTACAGGCTTTTATTCTGAATAAATGAAATAAAGACATACCAGCTGGGATTTAACAGTAGTCATAAATGAATAAAGAGCATTTTTAATTGGTTTATGCTCCTCTGTCAATACGCTCTTTCCCAGAGGTGCCGCTGGTTCTCTACCTGTTCCTGCTCATCTCTCTGGTCTGGCTGTGGGCAGGACTTCACATGGGCTACAGGTACCTGTGGATGCTCATCCTCTACATCATCTTTAACTGCCTGCTGGTGAGTCTAATCATACTTTTTTTTCATATTTTTTTTTAGCACAAATGCTTTTTTTTGCCTATCATCGACAGCAGCATCTCCCTGCTTGTACTACGGATGTAGTTGCGTCATATTCCCGTTTGGCTGGAGCCAGATGCATCGCTGCATCGGTGTCTTGTGCTGCTGCAACAAGTGAGGCTAACTCGTCCATTTGCCGTTAGCCGGTTGAATCTAGCGTCAGTTTCGGCAGCCGGATGAATGAAGCAAATGGAGTAAAGCGGGACACGACGGCTCGACAATGGTGTGGCGGGAGATTTGGGAGGAGAAGCTGCGATAGAGGATGTTGAGATGTTAGTCGTGAGCTCGCCTATGAAAAAGGTTGGAGATCGAAACTGTTCGCCCGGCTACCTTCCGGAGCTGGTCCAGCATTCGGCACACAGACGGACACTTTTGCACCTTCTTCCTCTTGTTAATTTGCTGACTGCTGAATGCCGAGGACAAAATGGGAGCCAAGCTGAGGCCTCAGTGGTCATATGCAGGCGCCACAGACGCAGAGCGTCCGCATGGGCCCGTGCAGGTGCATGCTGGATGAACCCACCAGCGACAGCTCTTAGAGGAGAAAGCCAATATGAAACGGGGCATACGTTTGTTCATCTCTGTGTTCGCCGCTCAATGTGTTTGTTTGTTGTCTGTGGGCATGTGTGTGTGTGTGCGCCTGTTGATGTTAGGTTGACTTGGAGAGTGGTGGACTGATCAAGGCTTCTTCATCCCACTTTGAAGCCCTACTTTGATGTGCTGGAAGCCAGCAGAGTGGAGAGAGAGGGAGGGTTGCCGCGCTGCTACTCCCTCTCTCTGCCATCTCACGCCGTCTCCACACTCCTTTTGTGTGTTTGGTTTGTTTGGCGTCCCCGTGTTTGCCTCTCTCCCCATTTGCGGCTCCCTTTTTTTGTTCTGACTCTCTAAGTGTCAGTAGAGCTAAAGAGAGGACCTTAATGAGGCGCAGGATAACCCACCTCCCCACCCCCAGTCATTTACACTGTTATCAGAGTTACATAACATATGGTCATCAATGATCTCAGGATGAAATATGACTTTATGGCGTCAGTATTCGATGATGCTTTATTATGACAAAAGGCCTCTGTAGCCAAGTGTGCAATACGACACATAAGCAGCATTGGTTTCTTACCAGTGATGATTCAACGGAATCAAACAGCTGTATACTTTTATACGCTGACCACCTTTGGTGCTGCTTATCACCTCTCATCACCACCTATCAACGACTGCACATGAATAATCAAGCAAGTGCCTATGTTGTGAGGCTGTATTTCAGCAAACCGGGTTGATAACACGCTGAAACTTCCTGATGGAGCTGGCAAGCATACTAAACTAGTATATTGTGATAAAGATGTATTAGTACACATGATGCCAGTCTGACAACCTAATGTAGTAATGAGACTAGTGAGAACAACAGGATTTTTTTCTTTCTTTAAATGCTTGTAGTTGGCTTGGAGACATCATTAGAGTGTGCTGTCAGAGGTTTGTGGTAGCCCGGGGTGATATGTGGCATCCATATGCCAAAGGCAACAGTAATTTACTAAGGTAAACTTCTTCCGTCAGAAGAGTAACCAATGAAGAGCACTGACGTCAAAGCCAAGAGCCAATTTTCGCACTTAAGAGCTCCAATAGAATGTGACCCACCCGGTGACATCATGTGGTCAGCATTGCCATTGGTTATCTGTGTTTGATGGAGGACTCTGGCCATGTTAAATTTTTTTAGTCTTCAGACTTCACTTTGGTTTTGTCTGAAGTAAAAAAGAAAAAAGAAAAAAAAATCTCCTCAGGAACATTTCGGTCTCTGGAGCTTTCCTCAGCTCCCACGAAGTGTTCTTCATGTCTTTGATTTATTCTCCCCTAAGTGTCCGTTGTCATACAAATACCGCAAACATGCACGCACGCACACACACACACACACACATATTACCTCTGATTGCATCCACCTTCCCTTTGGCCTCAACTTTTTAAAGTGCTTCCAAAAGGAACTGAAGTGATTGATTTTCATTGCTTTCCCACATGATGTACCCTTAAAGCTGAAACTGAGCGCAGGAGCCCCTGGGGGTTGCATCTACACTCGGAATGAGCAAAAGTTGCACAGGCAGGTAAATAGCCCTAAAAGTGTGTTCAATAGCATTGATTAACCTGACCTAGTTTTTACATCAAATACTGAGCAAGGAGACCCTGTGATGACAGAGACGCTGTTGCCACGAATCACAGCTCTAATTAGAATTGTGCGTGTTTGCTGGTCTGTGTGTGTATAACAGACAAAAGTGATTAATTAAGCTAGATGTCTGACATTTTATGCAATTTTGAGAATTTTAATTAGAGATATGAAAGTTTAATGAACGAAAATGGGATCTGACAAACTACACTGGTTTTCTCATTAAACAATGCCTACTTTTAATGCCACCATCAACCATAACTCACGACTAATGAAATGACTCATTTTCAGCATCGATGAAAATTTGCTGTGGAAGAAGTCCTGATAAAATGGCTAAAAACAGTTGCTACACACACACACACACACACACACACACACAAAACCACGTAGAATTGTTTCAAAATTTGAGATGTTTGTCGTTTCTTCAGAGTAGATTTCTGAAAACCGGGCTAGATCTGCGCAGTGTGAAAAGATTTGACAGAGGAAAGAACCCTGAGGTCAACAAACATGATTACTCCACAAGCTTCTGATTTGCACGCGCTGTCTTTATTCAGATCTGCCATGTTATCATTTGCCGCGTGGTTCGGTTGGCTCAAGGTGACATACTGTTACACGGCAGGTCTCTGCTGCAAAGAATAGTGGAGTGGTTGTTTTTGTTTGGCTCATGCTGTGAATTTTCCATTAGGAGGATTTTCCATGTTTACCCCGGTGTTGCTGTTGATGTGGTTGTGTGTGTGGCACACCTCCCTACAGCTGATTACTGAGCACCATTAAGCAGCTGCAGATGTTATGGCTGTGTTGCAGGGCGGGCGTCATCTTCGTCACTCGGCGCTGGTTTTGTTATAAAGTCATTTTAGTCTCCGGCAAGATAGAACCCAAAACCTAAGAATCAGCAGATCTCTTTTTTTTTTCCCCTCTCCCTCTCTGTTCCATCCCCCCACCTCTCCTCCATGATACCACACGGTTTCGCCCG
The DNA here is from genome assembly GCA_901007715.1 of Dactylopterus volitans. Taxonomy (NCBI): domain Eukaryota; kingdom Metazoa; phylum Chordata; class Actinopteri; order Syngnathiformes; family Dactylopteridae; genus Dactylopterus; species Dactylopterus volitans. Next base: position 9,685 of record CAAKHG010007746.1, read on the forward strand.
GATCCACATCTGCGCCACATCAGGCTGAATTAGACGACGCTAATCAAATCACAGCAGCTCTAGACCTCATTATCTCTTCCTGTGGCAGCCCCTCTGCCGGTAAAACCTATCTCATCGTGTCATCGCGGCAGTCGCAAACATCCATAACCATGAAGCGGCACCATGCTCCATTACAATTCAATTCCGCCCCGGCTTCTTCATGCAACCTTTGCTAAAAATAGGACGCAGGATATCAGGGCGTTATTATTATGAAGGAGGCCTCTGGGCCCACGCCATGCACGCACGTACGCACACACACACGCACGCACACACGCAATCAAACCGTGTCTGTGCACAAAAGAGCAGAAAAACAACCACACACAATCAGAGAACAGTTTTCTTCGTTGGATTTTAAGGGAATACTCCGTCATAGTTTACGTGCTCACTAACAGCAGCTCTGTGACCCCGACGTGAGACAGTTCTTCTCGCCACTGGACCCCAATTCCCCGTTGCTTCCTCTCCTCCATCCACTTCCACACCTCACCCAGTTCCGTGCTCATTCCTGCACCTGCACCTCACTCACTTTGTCATGCTGTCTTTCTCCTCGCTGTTCTGATCCAGGTGTTGCTGCCCCATCTCCCACCTTCCTTGTCCTCTCTGGTTTCCCTAAGTCTGCACTTTCCCTCATGAGACCTGTCCTCTCCAGTGACCAGGGGGGACTCTTACGTAACAAGCCTATGGTTGTAAAGCCTGTTCCTCGGGCCGCATAGTCTGCTAATGATCTGTGCTAAGTACCCACAGTACTGTTGTGATGGAGCTGCAGTTATGTATTACAACATGTAAACCCAGCCATGATAGATGCACCTGTCTGCTTTTTTTTCCCTTCCCGTAATTGTTTTAAGTGATCACAGAAGGGAAAGTTCACACTCTCTTTAACTGCATCAAAGCCTAATGCTAATAAAAAAAATTGCAACAATGCAAACACCTATCACAACTCTTAAGTATAAAGTTACTGTGCAATGCCCCATTTTTCTTAAAGGAAATGACATGCATTCACCCTAAAAGCTTCAGCAAAGTCCTTTTTCATGAAGCCCATGCTATAAAGTGCAGCTAATAACCAGTGAGCGATTTCATGTGATATTTTTTTTCCCTTACAAGTTGGATGTTCCTGTTTTAAAGTGCAGTTTCCAGTTGATGTTCTCATAAAGTTGATTGCTACCATCAGCGCAGGCTATAATCCGCTCTGTATGTCAGTATCCCTCAGGTACATGGTTAATGATGATTACTTTTCTATATATACATGTATACTGCAAGAGAGTGCTTGCAAAGTATACTTTCCTATGTTAACAGGCTGTCAGGTCAATAGGGTCCTTGGCACTGTTAGACTTAATGCAGGTGGTTTGCTAACCTGCAGCTTTGTAGTGTCATTCAGCAAAATGGCATATTCCCGAGTGAAGTATTTAAATTGAATACGTTTTTAAACTCCCTCCCACTTCCTTTCCCATTTGTTGAAAAAAAAAAAAAAATTAAAGAAATAGCTGGTTAGGCACACACGGAGACAGACACACAAACACACACCTTTGCTCACTGGTGCCCTGCCCTCCTGTGCGTTCCATCTCTGTCTGTGGCTGCCGTCATCGGCCGCTGACGGGTGTCGCGAAATACAGGATGTCCATGTGGTATTTGACGCGGTGGTGTTTCGGGGTAATTCACAGCCCGGTGCCGTTGACCGGGAGGATTTGATGATGACGAGGGAGTAGAGGAAGCAGAAATACCAGGGTGCCAATGATGTCATGTCTCAAAGATGAAGTAATTCTACGTCAATCACGGTTGAGCAGACGCTACCGCTGATCATTACATGCGATGCATTATTATTATTGGAGTATGACTAACAATGTTGCAATTGAACCCACATGTGATGTAATATTCGCTTATGTTTTGCAACTCGAAGAGGAATAAGTCTGTATGTAAAGCCGATGATGTTACAGATTCCATGTCGCAAACAGGCATAAGATCCATCTTAAACGGTGCTGAGGAGCTCTGCAGGAGTTAAGGGAACAAGTCAGTTGAGAATGCAGAACTGATTTGTTAATGCCGGTTTTCTGCTCTCGCTCCCTCTCACTCTCTCTCCCGTACTCTCTCTCTCTACAGGGGCTGTACGTGTTTGCGGTGTACTTTGTCATGCATAACCAGCTATGTTGGCCAACTAAAGCCAGCTACACTGTGGAGATGAGCGGCCATGACAGTCCAGACGCCACCTACCAGGGAGGGGGGCCTACCAGCGTAGGGGGGGACATCAGCAAATCAACTCAGAATCTCATCTCTGCCATGGAAGAGGTATCACACACACACACACGCGCACACACACACGCGCCTGCGCCTAGACTGTCCGAGTGATAGCCACATGTATAGTGTGAGCAAATGTAGACGTATTATACATACGAGAACATGCAATAACTCTTTCACTGCCCATATTCTTTCTATACTCGATACTAATGCTTTTATTTTATTTACGGCGCTCTTAACCTCATCTCTTAAGTGAAAGGGGGGGCAAAGTAGGTTTTTCTTGTATTAGGTTTGTAGATTTGGCCATAATCTGTGCAGCACTTACGCTGTCAGCTGTTTACTTCTCTGACCGACTGATTTACTTACTATTTACTTGCCTCGTTTACTTACTCACACACTTACTCATTTATGTAATGTAATTGTAATTATTTACTTACTCACTTACTCACTTACTTTGTTACTCGCTTTCGTATCTTGCTTGTTTAATGCTCCCACTGTACCGATGCATGTTTTGCTGTGAGGAACGTGCGGTGGCTGCTCCCACATTTACTCGAGCATCTTATAGTGGATTTGAGGATATTCATTTTACAACCTCAAATTGTCTGGGTTCTCATGCCTCTGCTGACCAAAATCTAGCGATGGACCTGCCTGCATCTCCAGATCTCAGAAATTGACATTTTTAGTCAAATGTCATCGTAATTCTAAGGACTGATGACCAAAGTCTCCTTTTCTCCACCTTCTCACCTTCTCTGTTAGCTGATGTTCCTCCCTCCCCTCTCTCTTTTTTTTTCCCATGTCCTCATTCCCATGGCTCTGTTTGCCCATTCCTGCTCCTCCTTCACACATTTCTCACATCAGCTGCTCGACAGGGAACATTCATACTCGCTCACACTCTGTCAGCCTGTCCGCTTCGGAGCGCAACATCTGTGTAAAATTGCACGTGTAAGCATTTAGTCCTCATAAATCCCACCAACACCATCTCCTCCTGTGGCCCTCTCCCTTTAGCTCCCGTCAAAGCCGCACATCCATCGCAAGCAAACACTGAGAATTTACTGTTTATACATGCAGATAGAGAGACACTAATTCTATATTGACCCTGTCCTCTCAACTTGGTCCCTTGAGTACAAACCCCTGTAAAGACTTAGCTGATGAGAGGGAAACTAGCATAAATTTAAAAAAAACAAAGAAAGAAAGAAATGCAGCAAGTTTAATTCCCCCTCCCTCTCTTACTTTCTCAATCGCTCTCCACACATAGGAATCCAGTAATCTTGTTTAATTCATGAGAGCACAGTCAAGTCCTGCCTCTCTGAGATTTGGCCGCGGTCCAGTAAAGGAAAAAAAAAATAAGATAAGCGCTGAAAGGAGTGACGATATTATTTTATGGGTGGCGATTTGTAAAGATGCATTCGTTTGGAAGAAAATCAGCGTGAGATCAGAAAAGATGCAGGAGCACATGAGGAGGAGGAGGCTGGAGATCCTTCTCTCCCCTAACCGTGGTTGCGACGGATCTGAGGTTCCTGGCGGCGCTCAGTTCGCCTGGCAGGGGCGTCCAGTACCTGTTACAATCCAGCAAGCGTCATAAGTTGGTAGAGCACACGAGCACAGTGTGATGCGAGCAAAGGGACAGATGAGGCGTTCATAGTAAGTCAGCACGGTAGAAGGCGAGGAGACGGTGGATTACGCTGATTCATGTGGGGAGGAGGGAAGAAATGGGCACATATAGTGATATGATAAGAAAAAAAACCCCTTTCTGTTCCATCATTCTTCTCTGGATTGCTGATTTTTGTGTCTGAGTACAATTGTGTTCTTTCTAAGTGCCTATTGGATGTCACTCGGCTGATTTAGGACGAATCTGTAGATCCGCCGACCCCCATCTCACCTCATGAACTCGACGTGACCTTGTGGGTTACCCTTAACCCCGTGGGGTGCTTGGACAGCATGAACTCTGCCTGACCCCAACTCATCACAGACATGACCGCGCGGCTGACAGACACGGCCATTCTCTGAATTAAATGTGCATGCGTGAGAGAGAGAGAGAGAGAGACAGACAGAGTGTGTGTGTGTGTGTGCGCGCGCGTGCGTGCGTGTGTGTGTGTGAGACAGGTCGACTTGATTTTGCCCTGCGCTCATGTCAACTTAATGTTTTGTGCCGCGGAAAGGCTTTTTATCAACTGCTCTAATTCCACCTCTGCATAGTGTTTCATAGCATTGACTTATTTAAAAAAAATGCTTTACTGCATTCTCAGAATCTTCACTACTTAAAAATCAAGGTTATTCAAAGTTATCGGCAAATAATGAGCGAACGAAGGAGTGTGATGATTCCTGACACTTTTTGTGCATGACGACGTGTGTGTTCTCATTTCATCATGTGTGCGTGTGTGTGTGTGTGTCAGGTGTCGGCAGACTGGGAGCGAGCGTCACTTAGGCCCGGCAGTCAGCCCAGCAGTGTGTTTAAGCCCAGTCCCGTCATGGGCTCGTACACCACTGAGGGAGGCTTCATCAACACCAACCTGGTCACTGCGGACGAGGAGTCACAGGAGTTTGATGACCTCATATTTGCCTTAAAAACAGGTGAGGATCCCACCAGCACACAGATGTTTGCGCTGGGCAACAGCACACACACACACACACACACACACACACACACACACACACACACACACACAAATATGTTCCATGCAGATTTCATGGCAGAAAAAAAAAAACCCGAAGCTATTTAGAGTTTTCTCTCGGGTGGAAATAATGTCAGATAGAAGATTGTAAAGCATTTCCTTGTTGTAGCTCATTTGTTGATGAATCTAGTCACATACTAATTATTTTTTACTTCCGGGCCTGCCATTCTTTATACGCAAAACACCTTAGAAGATCTCACTGACTGCACATATCTGGATGAAGCTGTTCCAGTTCCCCCCGTGGTACGAAAATGAAGCCAAAAAAAAAAAAAAGTTCCCAGTTCAGGGAGCTGCAAACTACCATTTTCCCACCCTTGTCTGAACACATAAAAGTGTCCTGTGAGCCCTTCTGTATTTTACCTTGAAAAATGCACCGCGATTTAAAACTATATAGTGACAATTCTGTTTGAAGCATAAAAACAAAAACACCAGAATTTCCCAAATATAACCATAATTTATGCCTCTCTGCTTGCGTTGAATTTGTATTTGTCCTGTGAGGGTTTGAACATGATCAACATTAAAGTGTGTTTCATGAGAGAGCTCCGCAACAAAAAACACCACCGGCAACAAAAAAAAAACAACAACTTCGAATTTAAGGTGAATGTACAATGTTGACTAATGTCGACACCTGGAAATGGGAGTTTTTGTTCAAAAGTGAAGTAGAAGAAGTGTACACACCGTGACACACGTGTGGCTTTGAGTAAAAACAGTCACAGTGTGTGTGTGTGTTTGAGTGTAATATTCCATAGTGTGCATGCATATCCACGGCGTCCATTAGCCTCATTCCTCTCTTTTCATTCCTCTGCTGACCTTAAATCTCTCTGCTGTCAAGGAGACCGCTCTTCCTCGGTCGTCTTCAATGTTTAATGAGCTAAGGCCTCACTGATATGTCATCCACACACACGCAGACACACACACACACTCACACACGCTGCTGAAAAACAACCAGTCTGATGACGGCAGTGCTGATAGAAATAAGCGGCGGCCTGTGACTTTAAAACTGACTAAATGCCTTCATCTGTTCATAAATCCAATTTGAAGATGCGTTCCAGAAACTTCTTCAGCACTTTTTCATCAACAAATTGTTACATATGATCCCTTCCACCGGTAGGATATAAAAACTTTCTGAACATGATGCTGGCACCAAACAATAACCGTCGTATTAAGTGTCACATTTAAACTCCGTGAACCAGCCAAGGAATGCAGAAGTAGCATTGTAAATTGTCTTTTCTAATAATTCTAATTATGATTGTTCTCGGCATGACTTTAATTGGGGAAATAAATCGGACTGTGGTGCCTCAAAGCTGCAGGAGCCTGGGAGTTGAGCTTGAAAATGTCTCCTCAAGAAATGCTCATAAAAATAAAATAAAAAAAAAACAGTATCACCGACTTTCTTGTAATAGAAAAATATATCGCCGTTAGCAGAAAGTCATTAAGTTGTTAGTCTGAGTGGTTGTTATATTTGGCTACTTGGAGATCTTTATCCTCCCTCCACCGGCAGTGAGTGATCCTCCTGACACACACTAGATGTATCCCTGCATCGCCTCATGGAAATAGCAGGCGTCTGAGTGCTGGTCGCCACGGGAGACTCAAGCAAAGTTACACAGACTGGCAGAAAATTAAAACCCATCGCACCCTGAACCTAACGGAACCGAGTCGGGTCACACTGAATATCTCATTTTCATTTCTCAGGATTCTTGAGAGCATGAAATACTTCATGGGAAATCAAATAAATCATAAAAAATTAGGTGACACGAAGCAGCTCCAGGCTCCTCGTGGCTTTGAGTCCAGTAAAGTTCCAGATGCAGAGGTAGATGCACGACGAAATCTGAGCCTGAACTGTTTGGTGAATATTGGAATCGGCTCTTTTATTTTATTTAAAGACTCAACTCACCTTTTTTTTTTTTTTTCATTTCCGCGTTGCCCACCTCGGGCTGGACGCGCTGTGAGAGAACACATGGAAGCATGTGTGAAGTGCAAACATCCTCACCGCGCTATTCCTTCATGAATACCGGTTTTATGTGAGGAGGAAATCGTATGTGTGCGTACGTGTGTGTGTGTGTGTGTGTGTGTGTATTTGCAGGCTCACAGCAACTAATAGTGCAGCGCATCGGCCCGATTGCGGCGCGCTTCCAAGAAAAACAACACTTGTCACCAGGGAAATGGCCAAATTAAAAGTCCTGCCTAACAGGTTTAAATCCAAGAGGCCGAGTGGTTTTAATAAAGGAGGATGAGGCTGCGAGGACGGCGTCACACTTCCTCTCTTACTCCTTATGTGGTGACCAGCTGAAGCTGACCCAGAGGTGTGCGTGTGTGTGTGGTGTGTGGGGTGTGTGTTTGTGCATGTTCAAGTTGTATTTCAGGGGACGGCTGTCTCTTATCTCGACCTCTTCCTGCTGCCCTGAGTCAGCGTGGGGTGTTGCCATGGCAGCCAGCAAACCAGGGAATTTATTGGTTCCCTCGCCTGCGATCTCAGCGCCGTGTAGTAACCATTCATATTATCCGGCGCAGCAAAGCCGCATCCTTGCGAGCAGTAGTTTGTTGCAGGCGGTTGGCTCTCCTCGGGTGTCTGACATAGCATCTAAAATGTCACGGAGACAGGAGATGTTTGCTTTAAGACAGTATAACTCAGACTTTAGTTAAACAATTAAAAAAAAAAAAAATCAATAAAACAGTTAATAATCCTCCCATAAGCCCCCCCACCGGCACAGTCCGCCCGCTCTCACCTGGTGACGTTTGACCTTTTTCCTTTGTCTGTACATGTCACACTGAACTTCCAACCTGCTCTAATGTCAACCGGTCGGTCAGCAGTAAAGATAAATCGCTATTCGGAATTACATAACATGGGGCCGCGCCAGACAGGGTCAGTAAGCAGCACTGTAATGAGGGTCTTCACACTTCATTTGCGAGTGAACCATTAACGCGCCGATTCCGAGGCGGCTCATATCAACCGCGCGCGGCACCTCCGAGGGCTGATCATTAACGCGGCGGCTCGACTGTGGGACGGGAGCGCTTTCCTCCCGCGCGGCCTCCGAGGGGTTTGCCTGACAGCTCGGCGGTGCCACGACACGCCGACTGCGCGTCAGCCCTCTTCTAGAGGTCCAAGATTAACGCAAAATATTGAAATCCCGAGTTTATTGTGGTGTCTGATACACCGTGACGTCCAGATAACGGACACGGATGTCCCAGACTTGTTCTCATCCCTGTTTTGCTTATCAAGATAGGAATAATGGCATTTTTGTTCAAGAAGTAAATAAGAATAAAATAAATCATTTAGATGTTTAAACTAATAAACACTGGAGCACATGCCTCTGCCAGGTGTCATAATCGCGCCCCTCCAGTTTTTTCTGGGTTGTCCCTTCCACCACGGCAGTTCAGCTCAGTTCATTTTAGTTCAGACAACTTTATTTATGCCAAATTCATTTGCAGCTTCCCCACATGCATGCAAACGTACAAAGATCAGTAAAGGGAACATCTAGAGACGCATGAAATCACTCGAATCAATGATAAAGAAAAACCTATTCCTTAAAATCCCTTGAATTAAATCCAATCTAATTTAAGTCAATTTCATCCAAAGTGGATGGGGTCTGTGTTTGAGAGCTTAATGGCAGAAGGAAAAAAAAAACACTGTCATACACTTTTTACGCTGTTACATCCAGTTGTGTGTAACTCAGCCTGGTAGTTTTTGGATAATCCCGACGTAAGAGAGGTAACCTCTCTTTGTTACCTCT
>CAAKHG010007747.1:2748-14063 GCA_901007715.1 Dactylopterus volitans
ATGTGCCCTCCCCTTTCATGAAGCAAACCTGCAGCAGTGAGTGACGCTAACGGCTGTGTACGTCTGTGTGGGTGTGTGTGTGTGGGTGTTTGTGTGTGTGTTTTGTGGCTGTGCATAAAGGAGCGAGTGTGTCTGCCTTTATCAGCTGAGGATTGGTGTTCTGCAGCAGTAGCCCAGTTTGGCTCACAGACACACTGATCATCTATTCAGTTCACACAAGAGAGTGTGTGTGTGTGTGTGTGTGTGTGTGTGTGTGTGTGTGTGTGTGTGTGTGTGTGTGTCTCTCTCTCTCTGTCTCTCTCTCTTCTTGCGCTTTATTTATTTCTCAAAGGAGTAGGATGTCAAGGATTTCTCTGACGACTTTGGAACACAATTGTGAGTAAAAGGCAAGAATCTAGATTTTTTTTTTGACTCCTGTGTTTTTTCTCAATATTTAAATAGAACAAATTGACAGTCTATGTTGAACCTGGCTCTCTCTTATTTCAGATCTTTGGCAAACTCAGTTCATGTTTCTATTTATTTTATCTAGTTTTCCATTGTGTCAACAAGTGCAATACGTTTTTAATAAATAAAATTACACATTTTTGAATTTACAAGAATATACTTCATATATTTTCACTCAGTCCTGATCTTTAACATGCGGTTGACTTGGGGACAGAGTGTCACGTGAAGGGTTGCTTAAAAGGCTGTGCTTAATAACAGATTGGAGCGGAGTAATATTGTTCAAGACGTATGACTGTATAATTTATGTATTTAGGGTTGGACTCTCTGAGTTTTAAACCCAGGGATCTTTCAGTGAGTGCCCATCACAGTGACTACCACTAATGCCAGGCTGCACATAAGCCAGAGATGTCTGCTCTCTATTTCATTGTGTCGAGTGGCCCATTCTGATGTCAGTCACACGGTTCTTATTTTCAAAACAGTCGACAAAAACCGAAATGTCTGCCCGAAATAACAGCGCTCTCTATTCAGCACCATCACATGAAATATAAGTCTTTCACATTATCTGTTTTCAGTTCGACCAAATTGATTTGAACTGCAAAGTTTACAAACGACTCAATAATATTCATCCAGTTTGACTGACCTCCTTTTGGAGGTCAGGCATTCATACAGTTGTTAGTGGAGCATGTGCACTGTTGTTACGTGTTCACTCTGTACTGATGCTTGAGTTAATAACCCAGGGGTTATTACGTGAAATAGGACCACGTTGCATCCTTAATCTCTTCCCTCGTCTTTTCTACATATTTCATTCACTCCCACTTTTTTTGTTATTTAGTTGTGTTCCCCATGCGCTGTGTATTGCCAAGTTCCAAAGTCCTTTACTTTTAGAGATCAATCTGTCGCCCACTGTTGGGTCTTATTTTCTACTCCATTCCCGGACCTGGCAACCCTCCCTTAGGCACTATTCCTTGTAAACACCCCCATGCTCATGTCTCATGTCTAACCCTCCGCATCTGACCTTTCAATCCTCCCTCTCTCTCTCTGTCTCTCTCTCTATATATTTTTCTTTCTCTCTCTGTCTTTCTCTCTCTACCCAGCTGCAACCCTAATGGTAACTAAAAGGTGAGTGAGAGACACAAAGGCAGTGGGTGGGTTTTGAATGGCTGATCCCTGGCATGAATTAAGGTCTGGGGTTTAGTGGGCACTCAGGCGAGGGGATGGCAAAGGCCTTGTAGGATTTGACAGCTACGCCATTCATTGGTGCCATTTGTTGATCCCGTCCGCTGCCTCCTGTGACGGCCCCTCTTGTGTGATGATATGGGCATGCCTTCTCTTCCATGGTGATTAAAGGCTGGAACAACTTTCACCAACCCAACAAGCTTTATCTGTCAGTGTCTTAGATAAATGAAGGATTGTCCATGTTTTACAATAATTATACAATATCATGTTTTACAATAATTATACAATACCATAGAGGAGCAACAATACCAAACTCTATGGAGTTTCTCCATAGAGCAATTTATTGCTCTATGGAGAAACATGAAAGCTTGTTGGTGAGCTGTCAACCAGGGTTTATAGGAAGTCTGCCAAGTCTCTCCCTCTTTAACCCCCAGGAAGTTTGCAGCCGATGGTGAAAGAGAAGAAAAACGAAAGCGAGGGGAAAAAAAAGTTCCTTTGCTAATGTTACCTCTCGGCACAAACGAAGGAAACTACTGACCCCACTCTTTGTTGTAGTGGAGGTCTGAACCATTCACAATGCAGCTTCCCCGACCCCCCCTCTCCTCGGCTCTTCCTCTGTCCCCTCTGTATTCTGCAGGGACTATTTATTTGTGGTGGATGGTGCTGTAGGCTCCAGATGCTTGACCCAGCAGTCAGGTTGCCTGGTCACATGGATCTACAATCATTTGCCTGGACTTGTTTTGCATCCAAACAAACATTGAAGGGCCATTGCTACTTTTTTTTTACTTTTGAGCCCATTTTTTTTTCTTCTTGTGTGTTCTTCAAAGGGTTTGAGGGGAATACATTCACTCTGTGTCTGGTACTGAATAGAGGGAATTTTATGCTCTAGTCTGTCAACCAGTGTTAGGAGTAGGGCTACTGTGTGATTGCTTTTTTGTCAACTGAGACTTCAATACAAGTCATGTGTTCATCAGTGAATAGATGTGTGTATCCATGTGGGTACGGAGTGAGAACGAGATAGCAAGAGGCGAGTGCAGTGAATCTTGCTCCCTGTAACTGGGCCTCAAATTGTAGGAGGGAAGTGGAGCTGCAGGAAGGGTGTAATACACAGTTGAACACACACACACACATGCGCGCACGCACGCACGCACACACACAGAGACACACAGAGAAACACAGAGAAACACAGGACAGGCCACATTTGAAGCACTGAGGAAAAATAATTGCTACCTGTTAAACTGCAAGCAAACATGCTCAGTATCAGGCGTAACCACTTCACTACACATCACACCAAGTCATTATCGTCAGAGCGGAGTACTTAAGGGGGAAAAAAGCCAAACTCTGTGTTGTGTTAAACTCTCATTACGTTAAACCTGCCTTATCCTTATCACTGTTTTTCAGTGATTAAAACATGAGCTTACAGCTCATACTAAATGTTTTACAGATATAAGTGGTAAAAATTCACAATGTTAATTGAACCTTGTTGAACCTCACAGACCTTGTTTTCAGTTTAAGGTGGTCTGTGAAATTGTAAAATTATCTCTTAATATTTGATCTATTTGAAAGGTAAATTTTGGGCCACTTGGGGTGCCATATCCATGTCGTAACACATCTGCAAGCGTCTATATATGCTGAATGAGTGCTGCAGGATTTTCCAAGTTATTATGCTTGGCTGGAGCAATGAACACAGCCGGCCGCAGGCTCACCTGTGAGATAAAGTTGATTTTCTGCACCTTTGAACTATGAGTCTGTGTGGCCATCGTGTCTGGAGTGGATCCATGCTGGATAAAGTTTGGAGAGTCTTCCCTCCTCCCTCCTCCTCCTTAGCTGTAATGGCCAAGCATGTACTTGTAAAAAATGGTCTTATCAAAAACTAAAACAATCTGAGAAGTAGGAATGCGTGCCTGCGTCTATTTAGAAATTGTCCTTTTGCTTATCTTTGCTCTTCTCTCCCTCTTCTCAATCACTCTTAATCAATGCTCGTTTTTTAACTAGCCATGAAAAGGTTGAACCAAAACACAAAAGAGTCAGTTAGCTAAACAGAAATATATAACCTCTGTTAACTTAGGTCTGACTGAATTGAACTCAGGTTCATTTTTTGAAGTCAGGTATTAGGCTAGCAATCATGCTTTGCCTTGTTTCATTTACAAAATTCTCTTAAACATAAAGGAGGAAATAGCCTGAAGAACTGTAGAAGTGAAAAACCCAAAAGATGAATTGCACATAGATTCAGAAGAACATTCGCAAATTCGTCACCAAATTCAGTTTCATAATTCACCTGCCTCCAACGCTTAAGAAATGCATATTGAAAAGTATCGCAACCGGTCTCATTGTCTTAGTTTCTCTCGCCCTTTTTCCTAGGAAACCTAATGGAGAATATCGCAGCTCACCTGTCTCTAAGGACCAGAGCCGAAGCCCCATTGAGCGTGTGGTGGTGCCCAGTGCTCTGGGAGTCCACAGTAACCACCTGTACAGCCACGCCCACCACCACCATCACCACCTGGCCAGCTTAGCTGGCATGGACCAGCCACTGGCTCTCACTAAAAACAGCATGGTGGAGTCTGCACGTAGCAGCACGGCAGCTATGGCCACAGTGTCACATACACTCAGCGCCGTGGAACGCCAGCAGGTAACATCACGCACATCATTTTCCTTTGGCTCTCATGCTGACGACCACTTTCTTAAATCGTTGGGGAAAGCGCAGGTCTCCCCTGTGTCGTGACTAACAGGCTCTCATCAGCATGGCTCCTTGGTTGGTCAACAGTATAAATTTCCTATTTGGCCTGTAAATGAAACTGGCTTATTACCATGGTGGTTGCTGACTCAGACTCCCTTTGGTGTGTCTTATTCATTAGAATATTCCTGACTTTCTTCTTCACTCAGCTCTCTTCTATTATTATCTTCTCCTGTCACACATACTTTTGACACATTGTTTTAATCTTGGCCAGAGCTTTGTGGTTATTGTTGACGGTATGGAAACATTGAATTTGTGCGGTTTTTTTTGTTCTTTTTGTGTGTGTGTGTTTCAGAATCGTCCCTCAGTGATCACATGCGCCCCAGCGAACAACCGCAACTGCAACCTGTCTCACTGTCCAGTCTCCCACAACGGCTGTTCAAGCCTGTCTAACAGCTACAGGAGAATCAACAGTGAGTGCAGATTAAACCAGACTTTGTCTACTCCATCTGACTACATTTAGTTTTCATTCAGTGCTCGGGTTGTTGTAGCAGTTGAACATGAGTGTGCAGGTAAGTGATGACATTTTTCAGAATGGTATAAGGTCCTGATATCTAACAACTATGAACAATCAAGACCATATTACTAATACTGCAATTACACATAATTTTAGAAACAAATTCAGTGCACTTTGTGGGAAACTATGAGCACAAATCACTCTGCAGAGAAAACAGCAGCTCCGGCTGACTGGAATCACTGATGAGACTACTAAGAAAAAGGTCATTACAGTTTTTTGTTTGTTTGTAGATTTTCAAATTTGATGTGTTTTCGTCAACGTGTTAATTTACCACCAAGTGTTTGCTGACTCTCATTTCTACTGAAACAGTCTCTGGATGCCTCAGCCAGACAGCCGGTTTTCTGTGGGTTGATAACTTTTTATGACCGTAGAGGAGCTCCTATGATCTCATTGAGGGTAACAGTGAAATTTAAAAGAGGGATTTAATTGAAACTACTCCAATGAAGCTGTGAAGTAGACTGGAGTTGGTATTTTTCCATTGTCCTAAAACGTGCAATAAACTGCCCAGTGACTATGATACAGTATGCTTTGGAAAAGTTTTGTTTTTCATGACAGGCTTCCTAACACTCTTTCCTTCACCTGTCCTCCAGCCAACACCGCCTGCGACCCGGTGATCGAGGAGCACTTTCGCCGCAGCCTTGGGAAGAACTACAAAGAGCCCGAGCCCACCGCCACCAACTCCGTGTCCATCACGGGCTCAGTGGATGACCACTTCGCCAAGGCGCTGGGTGAGACCTGGCTGCAGATCAAAAACAAGGGGAGTCCGTCATCGTCCGGCAGCAGCCCAAACTCCTCCCCTGACAGTCACATGATCAATCACAGCCACTCCCCCCCTTTGGTTTCCTGAAGGGTGGAGGGATTTGTCCCCGTTTCCTCCGCCACACCAGTCATCCAGGCTCCAGCACCCACATCCCTGCCACCCTGGTCTGTCACCAGCATCCCAGAGGGGAACGCCTGCCTGCTGGTCTGCTAAAACCATCTGGAACATTCACGCCCGCTCTCACGTCTCTATGCACTCATAGAGGATACATCAAGCAATAACGCACTCGTTGCTTTCCCTCCTCCTGTTCTTTTGGTTCACTAATGCCAGACAGGTTTCTGTAACGTGTTAAGGGTTTAAACTTTGAGGAACTTGACCAGAGCGTCGAGCTGCTCCTCCCAATTGTTCATCATCCTGCACGCCAAGCTTGGAGCTAAGTGTCTATAGTTATATGTACATAAAGAGAGGAAAGGCAGTGTTTTAATTATTCATTTTCTTTTTTTTTTTTCCCCTCTTTTCTTTAACAGTAGTTTCGTGTACTGCTTCTGTGTTACGAGATGCCCAGTATTTGAGAGACAAAAAGATCGGTGAGAAACTCTGTGGAGAAAATGATCACAAACCACCTGATTGTGCTACCAAAGATATTTTTTTTTTCTGTGCCCGTCTCCGAAAACAAAACGAGAAGCCATTTTGTAATCTTCCTCCCCCTCTTTACACCCTTTCAATACGCCTCCCTCCTTCCTGCTCCATCTCGTCCATCTACACACTCTCTCCCTCTCCTGTCTTATGTGTCCAGACGGTCGTGTCGCTGTGCGTGATTGACTCGGTCTGATTTGCACTACCGTTGAGAGGGTGAAGGATGATGTGCCACTATAATAGCGGGGCGCTGCACACACCGCCACTCCTATCGCTCATTTCACGCAAAGAGAATTTAGGATACTGTGTGTCCAGTTATGAAAATTGATTTTAATTGTGGCATGAAGAGCGCAACTATAAACACCCGCATGCTTAGAAGGTGGATGAGAACAACCCAGCAGTTTTTTTTTGTGTTGCCTTTAGCTGATTCTTCCCCACATGTCGCTTCACATAAGGTCAGAATTACAGCTGTGGATGGTTAAGGGGGATAGTATGAGTGAAAAGGTGGGCATTGGGAGGCAACGGCCACTCTGCCTTAAGCAGGAAGCATCCGTTACTATGGTTACTGATACGAGCGTCAATCACCCAGCTGCTGTATTCTGCGGCTTCCTGTTACATCCCAATATCAAGGACACGAGTCTGGTGAATTGAGAGAAGGTTTCACCTCTGTGGTTTCCCACCTCCGCCATCACCACAGCCACCATGGACAGTGCGATAAAAATGTAGCAAAGTCATACGTGCGCATAACAGTTTATTTTCATTCGAACAAGAAAACTGAAATGCAAAGTGCAAAGATGTAGAGACCAGAGTTAATTTCCTCATCCACCTTTTCACCATGCGAATGTGCTTTACGTGGGTGGGACAATAAGCATGGAACATGATGATATAGCCAGTAGTCGAATTATGTTGGGAAATAGGTGTGACATAAATTCATACTTTCAAGCTCCTCCCCCAACATGTCATTAGTCCGTTAAGCAGTATGACATGAAAAAACAGGTGATGCCCTGATAACTTACAGTTTCACATGTGCAAATCATGCCAAACGATGGCTTCTGTTTCCACGAACACAGTCGGGTTATCGAACCATCGCTGATGGACATGTCATCTGAACGGAGGTGACCAACCAGCAGCATGTGGGGTGGGTGTGTGTGTGTGGGGGCTTTGCTAAACGAAGCAACGAGGGGGTGGATGCTGGCTATCACTTTGTGGTTGTAAAAACCTGTCTCTTCTTGGTGGTGTGGGGATGGGGGCCACACACACACGTGCGCACACACACGCACACACACATATTTCTTCAAACAAGCCTTTGAACACGGGTGTTGTAATTATATTTGGCCTACACACTCCTTCCTTCACTCCCAGTCCTGCACACTATGGTTTGGTAGATTTCTACAAGCTTTGAAGGGTAAACTAATGCTTTTACAGATGCATGTTTGTTTTTTTTGTTTTTGTTTTTTGTTTTGTTTTTTTTGTAATAGCTGGTATCTATTAGTGTTTTAAAGCATTTCAACCTTAACTCCTATTAGCTTTTTCAAACAGACGTTAGTTGTTACTTTGTTCATTGTCAGTAACAGAGACACTATACACTCACTGCTGGGTCAGTCGTACTCTTCATTACTTTTGCTATTACAAGTTAGTATTTGTGTTCTCCATTCATCTCAGCATGGCAACAAGCATGGGCGGTGGGACGGCCTCCGGGCAGCCGCCACCACGAGAGCTGTGCCTCTCAGAAGCAGAGCGGGTCGAGTTGAGTCGGCTTTGGGAGGTGCAGCGTGTAAAAGGTTCGGTTTCAGATGCTGATCCATCAGAGGAAGGTGATGCTAGAAACAGAACCTTCAGCATCACTGAGCTGAGACACCAGATTGGCACCACTTAGTCAGCAGGGCCCTGCTTTCCATCGTAAGGCCAACACCCCTCCACCATCCTGTAAGCAGGTACAGTTATGTGAGTGTAACCTTGGGAGCTCGCGCAGGACAGGCTGCGAGGCTTCGCGATTGGAAAACAGCACAGAGAGGCTGTAACAAAAGACGTAAAGCTATCAAATCACCACTAAAAGCTCCATGTCACAGCTCACAACCTTAAGCAGCTGACATTGTGAGTCCTGACTTGGTGTCCAGCTGTTTTTTTTTTTTTGTTTTTTTGTTTTTTAAATATATATATAATTATTTCACCGCTTCCTTTCCTGAACCACATTGTATTTTTGCTGCCGTCTGAGAGAATATGAATTGTACTCGTCAAACCGCCTGTGTCAAGATGGCAAACATTCCTCCTATAGGGAACTTTGTACAGGACTCATAACATACTCATATCTCCATATCAACAGGCAGCGCTCATAACCAGTTAGGGTCAACTGTCCTAAACTGCCCTGCTGACATTGTGTTGTTGTTTTTGTTGCTGTTGTTTTGTGTCTCGACCACGATCACTGTCACCTTTTTTAATCTTTTCATCAATCAGTCTTGTTCAGACAACAAATCACAATGTTTTTGAGGACATTCAGTGTAGAAATTGGAGGATGGGGGTCGTAGCAGCGGAGGGTCGGTCTGTAATGTTTGATAGGTGAAAGGGGTATGTCTTTGTTTAGTGTTCACACACACTCACGCACGCACGCACACATCAGCGTTCTCCACACATTCCATCCGTAGCTCTGAGAGCAGAAGTTACAGAACTACAACCGCTAAAAACAACACGATCTTCAGACGCTCACAGGTCTGAATCGTAGCCCTCCTGCAAGAAAAAAAAGGACTTTTGGGACATACAAGAACCCTGCAGTGTTCAAGCGATGATATGTTTCGTGCAACAAGTTCAGCTGGTGTCAATAGTAACATTTGGCGGCCATCTCTGGGGTTGAGCCTTCAGGAGCTGAGCTTCTGTTAGCAAGGCCAGTGAGCCCGGAGACATTCAGCTGCCACTGAACACTTGAGGGTCTCACAGCAAAACCTTTAGCCGCCTCAGATTCATTTCATCAAGATTGGATGTAGTTTGCAAACATGCTGGAAAACATGAGGGAAAAGGGCTCAGTGTCCATGGAGTTTGTTTCACGATTATTTTTTTTTTTTTCGTCTCATTATCATTTCACTACCACCCTGTAGGTAGGAGGCTCTTTTCTGCTTCAGCACACACTCCCTACACACTGTAGGAAAATCACTTAATAAAAATACTTTTTTATAATAGGTAACTATAAGACCATCATTACGCTGTGCGTAACGAATGTACAGAGAAAAAATCGTAGGTATTTTTCGAGGAACAATTAATTTGTTAATGATATGTAGCTATTTAATTGTTGTTTTTCCCTGTCCTTATATTGTAATCGTTGCTTTTTTCTTTTTTTTTTGTGAAAAAAGTTGATCTTTTTTGTTTATAGTTTGTCTTAGAGTAAAAGGTTCAAGTGCAGGAACACAGCAAACGTATGAAACCACGATGCGCCGCTGGTGTGCTGGTGACAATCGCTACTTCCATTGGTCTCCATTGTCCAGTAGTCGCTTCACTTTGGTTTGATCTTGTGACTTCTGAGACATCTTGACAAAAAAAAAAAAATGTCGTTCATGAGCAAGTTGCAAGCTTTGCATTGACAAGATGATGAAGGTCACCATGCAAGCCATTTCCACATCATCACCATCAACTATTAAAAATAAAGATGAATCTTAGTGGAGACGCCCTGCAGGTAAAGTCTCCACTGTTGCATGTGAGTAATTAAAAAATAAAAACATTGCTACAGGTGGAAACTGAGCTACAAGTGAACCCATCAGTACATTTGTGAATATTAATTTGGTTTAACTGAACCGGCGAACATCCTCATACAGAACTTGTTCATGTGCTTTGTTGCGAGTCAGCGAGCCAGAGATGATTCAAGTCTAAAGTGGGGCTCCTCGACCGCGCATTGATGTTACAGTTCCCATCTGTGGAGGCCATTTTGCGTCTGTAATCATGTAAACATGAAATGGAGCAGATAAATCAAAGAGGAGTCGGTCCCTCCTCCTGCGCCGCAATTTCCAGGTCCTTTTTGAAGTGGAAGTAGCATGTACTTAGTGGTAGTAATACTCTGAACTGTAAAAGGAAAAAAAAAAATGTATCAAGAAAACAACAGTCAATTTGTGGCTCTGTGTCTCCTACTAAAAAGGTTTTGGCAGGCCACCTTTTTTGTACGTAAAGTAGCCTTGATGAACAATAAAGTGCTTTTAAACCACCGTCTGACTTTGCTGGTTTGGTGTTTGTGTGATAGTTGACAGTGAAGGGTCGGCGGGTACAAGTGGGTGTTTGGGTGAATCAAGTTAAGGAGAGTAAATGTGAGGAAAGATTTTAGTGATGTGATAATATCATTCACCCCCCCACACCCATGGGATAAAGCTAACAGATTGGAGAGTAATAATAAAAATAAAAGCACTTCATTTCAGCCTCTTGTCAAGTATTTAGACATGACAATGACTGCAACAAACCGGCTCTGAAAACTGAATTATTACAAGGAATAGAACAGATTAAATTTGGAAGCAAAAGTCAGAATTCTTTACTTTTACTTCACCAGAATATGTTTTTGGTGTTTGTTTAGTTGGATTAGGCAAAATGAACTGGGCCAAACGGAACTGAATATGGTGTGTGATTGTAGCATGAGTCAAAGAAGAAACGCTAATATTCTGGTGCTGATTATTAGAAATTGCTGCTCTGTCAAAAACCCCCCCCGAGACCGTTTTCAAGGCAAAGCGGTGGGTGGACGGAGAATTAGTGGGGGGTCGCCTATTGCATTTACGTCCTAAAAATTAATCCCAGAAGCTTTTTTTTCGTCACATTAATCTTCCAAATAATTTACACGTGGTAGGTGAGAGTTACATTTAATAGCATTCATTATAACATTTGCAGTTCAGATGAATTGGACATGGAAAAGTTTTAAAAAAAAAGAAAAAAAAGTGCATAAATACATGCATGCATCTTCACTCCAACAGCATGAGGAACTTTAGGGGCTGTGGAAAATTAAACTGCAGTCAGTGTGTGAATTTGTGTGTGTGTGTGTGTGTGTGTGTGTGTGTGTGTGTGTGTGTGTGTGTGTGTCTAGGTCT
>CAAKHG010007758.1:8020-27876 GCA_901007715.1 Dactylopterus volitans
AGATAATCCTCATACAGGGTGTGTGTGTGTGTGTGTGTGTGTGTGTGTGTGTGTGTGTGTGTGTGTACACTGCGGTCCTAAAAAACTTGTTCTGTCTGCCTCACCACCCTGTAATGGCTGCCATAGCCTACACAGAAGTGGAGTCAGGTTGAAGGGGGAGCACTAACTTGCTCAAACAAGCACTCTTGTTAACTAGCAGATGCAACAAAATGCCTCAGGCGGGAGGCCAAAACAGCAAGAGATCCATAGCTAGAAAGAACTAGCTAACGCATACTTATTGATGCGGGTTCACATCCTGCATCGGTACGGTTTGCCAGGTAAGCGTTGGCACAAATCTGATGTCGTGGTATGAGGCAGAGTGTTATGAAAGGTAGAAATCATCATTGCCCGTGAAATATAAGCAGAAATAATCCCAACTGGTATTTCTTGTATTCAGTTAAAAAGGTCAAAATACAATGGCTTTAAAACTTGCACTATTCACCCTCTATTTGGACCCTTTTAAGACGGCTTCCCCTTGTTTTAGGTTGATTATGACCAGCCCACTTCCATATTTAACTATAAGCTTTACAGCCATCCCATCAGCTGTTCTAAGTCCCTCCCTCTCATGGTTTCTGGCTAGTAACAGGCTACCCAATGATTAAGCTGGTTTCCACTGTTGGGACAAAAACAAAACTACTTATTCATTCTGCTCTCCTTAACATCTCATGGGCAGGAAATACATTGTTGTGGTTCACTCTCTAATCTCCTGGTGCTGCCCATTGCTGGAGTAACAAATAATTCCCAAATACAATGGCAAAACACGGTGACAAAGACTTGGGGGTGGAGGGGATAGAACAGACTGGACGTTGCCTGAAAGTTCAAGCATTCCTCGGTGAAAACGACCGCTGCCTCCTGACACCTGCTGAGCCGCTCAACAGCCGCGATCGCGTCCACCGCGAGCACTAAACGAAACAACTAAAATCGTCGCCACCCCCAGAAAGATAGCAACCCTGGCTGCCATGCATTAGCCCGCAGAGACACTAAAGTACAGTGAGACATAGATCAGGTGGCCATTTTGATGTTGAAATTAACCTACAGACTCGCTAGCCAGCTCGGCAGCGTTGCGAGCTAACATTTCAAGTGACAGCTGCGATAACACAATCAGAAGCCCGTAAGTGAGTTTACAAACCAGGGCTAATTGACACGGGGAGCTAAATATGTTGCAATAACGCCAACGGTATTTTTTTCGTTGTTGTTGTTTTGTTTGCCGAGTGTAGAACAAAAGACAGCAGCGTTTCCAGTTGACGTTAGCCTTACATTATGTAAACAAGCTCCTCTGCCAACGTGTAAAGAAGCTATTCGCCTCGAACTCCCGTTTCTCGACGACGAGCCGGACAAACACGCCAAATAGCCATGAGGTGTTTTGGATTGTCAAACAATGCCAGATCTAATGGTGGTGCAACAAGATGAAAGACATTCCTGGAAAGGGGAGAATAACGTTAGCGTCAGTTGTCGGCTGTTGCAGTAATTCCTCATGCCGATTGCGAGATGGACAAGAAACCTCAATGTTACAGAAAATACAGTGTTGGTAAATGCTGACGGGACAGAGAAGCGATCTGGTTAGCTGCCGTTTGTCCCGATAAACGAACGTGGGTCCACAGGACAGAAATAGCTAACACTTGGCTTTGCTAGCAGGAGAGGGGAAGGGGGGAAAAAAAATGTTGTTTACACAAACAGCAGTCATTCACAATAAAAGCTCGATCTGCGTTCATCAACAAAGCGAGCAGCGTCCGTAAAATGTGACTGCCCGAGTCACGGTTCCTTAAACAGCAGGACGCGGCCAGCGAGACAGCGGTTGAGAGACTTGTTTATGTTCAGAAAAGGATACAGTTTCACCACATCGGTATCCATTCGCCTTTTACCCGGACTTGGAGACGACATTTTTGCTATTTCCACCGCAGAACGCCAGAAGGTAAACTGAGAGCTAGCCCGCCCCCGAAACGCTAGAGAGTCTAGCAAACTGTACTATCCGAAAGTTAACATTTGCTTCTCGGAAATGTTCACAACAATACGTCCCCTCAGTTGAGCGTCCCTCTGTCCTAGTATGCAGCTGAACCAGCGTTAGACGTCTGCTGCTCGCTGCCTCTCAGCGCCCTGACCATGGTTATGACAAGCTGGGATCCCTCCGCGGGCTTACGTCATATATGCGCGACACAACGCCAGCATTAATGGCCGCCCTTGTAGTTCTGTCTTTCGTTGCGCGATTAAGTGCGACTTGACATTACACCGTTGCGTCGTCTGAGGGATAAGGCAAAATACCCACATCACAATATTACTTGTGACTATTGCAAATAATACTGCAATAGTGCGGAAATGGTAAAACACAAGAGGGGACATTGAGACATTCTTCACTGTTAGTAATCCTGAAAGTAGTGGCTCTGACTCAAAATGTCTGTCCACAGTTGTAAATGTTTAAGGTTATATACACCATACAGTAGGTGAAATTACTTTATTTCATTTGAGGACCAATAACACACTGACATTTCTTCCTGTTAAGACTTAAACCATTAGTTACTGAAAGAGGCCGAAATATACAGTATGACAGGATACATATGGGACCTAATCAGGAGATTGTTTTCAAGGACACAGCTGTGGCTAAAAATACACTTCTCCTCTAAGGACCACTTCATACTTTACCTGCTTTGAAAACCGCAATGTTTCTTTTAATCGTGTACTCACTAATGGTCAAGTCGAGTTAACCTTTAACAAACAGTAATACATCGTTCTAGAATAATTTGGTGTATTTGAAGGCAACCAAATGGCTGCCAGTGGGTGAGTGCAGACAGGCAACAGCAGTCTGTGTGTAGAATGAAAGGTGCACTGAAACATTTATGTCAGGATATTTAATTTTAAATGTCCAGTTTCCTCAATATCTAGTTAAAACTAAAAAATCTTGTTGAAAATGCACGACATTCAAAGTTTAGGAAACTTTCAGAAAAGCGTTTTTTATTAAACTCTACAAAGATAAATCCACATGCAGGAAGGTAAGGACTGCATTAGTAATGAGATGTCGCAGGAAGGCAAGAAAGAGTAACAGGCTTCCTGTGACTTATTCGATGTTCATGGCACATGGTTCTACCTGCATGACCTGCAACGATCAGGATTGTAGCACTGACTAGATAAAAACATTTTACTACTCAAAAAGTTACAAGTTCTTTAGAAAAAGAACCTATTATCCTCATTGCTTTTTTTTTTTAAATAAAAAAAGCAAAATGGTAAACACAAAAAAAGAACTTCCTCAGTTTTTGTTCATCTACGGTTAATCTTAAACCATACTGTAATCGTACGTTGAAGGTAAACATCGTCTTTCCAGTGTCAAGCCATTTGGCCCCTTGTCATGATCAGGGATTTCCTCGACTGAAATCCAGGCCATTATGACATCACGAAGGACGAGCAAAGCAAACTTCGAGTGACAACTAATGTGCACAGACGATGCAATGACTTTAAAAACTGCAAATCCTAATATTTCCCGCGGCAGAGTTCAAATGCCACACACCCTTCACATGTGTCACTGTTTACAGAGAAGGTTTTCCTCCATTTGACGAAAGACGATCAAATTTGTTTTGCTCCGGAGACATCTAAGGGATGGCATGCACTGATATGATGGACCACTCTTGTTGTTGGTAGGACAAAGTGTGCACCACAGTTCATAGATCCAGTGTTGCTATGTTGTTTGCCGTCGATGCAAACAAGCTACTGAGATTGAGCGGGGGATGCCTGCCACTGACGGAATATAGCAAACACCCTTTTAGACTTGTCACGGGGGTCCTGGGAGGAAAGAGAACAGGGAAAGGTTGGATATTGCTTGAACCGAAACGTCGGTCAAGTTGTGAGGCCAGCAAATCTGAAATGATGTGAGGATTTTTGAAATTTCAAGAATTACATCACTCTTAAATGAAGTTGATAAATCAGGAAAATCAAAAACACTCCTTGACACGTGCACAGCATTGTGAGACAAAGTCATCATGTTACACTCGCCTTTGCAGGACTGCCACCCACTGTGCTAGGAGAGGCGTTCTTCATGGGCATGAGAAGGTCAAGAGCAGCCTTCCAGCCTTGCTGATGAAGCCCTGAGCCTCCATCCAATGAAGGGACAGTCTTTGGATCCACGTTTTCCTTTCCCACTGAGATCCAGGGACACCAGTCTCTATGCTGAGCGAGGGGGTCAAATACATTCTTTTGCAGGGGCCCATCCTGGAAAAAAATGGGAAATACATAATGCAAAACTTACCTCAAAATGGGAATTCAGGTTGTATTCAAGTATCTCAATCTACAGCTGCATGTTATAGGACAAAATATGAATCACGTTTTTTGCTTTGTATGGTCAGTTAGCATGGATTTCTTGTTACATTGATTAAATCAATGGTTTTGAACTGCTTTTTGCAATAGTTCTTCCAGTTGTGCAAGCGTGATGCTACAAACCAGTAGTGCAATTAAATGAGCTTTTCAGCATACCCTCGGATACACATTTTCGACATCATTAGTTTCCTTGAACAAAGCTCATTTAGCTCCGATGGCTTTGTTATCCAATTTGTTAAAAGAATAAAAAAATCTTCTGTAGGTTTGCTGTATGCATTTTGCTGTCCAACAAAGTCTGCACATTCAAAGCTACAGAAACCATCCAACTATCAAAATGTTCAGGTTTTGGAGGACATTCATTTTTAAACTTTTAAAATTATTTCTATTTTTGTTTTTGCAATGTTAAGCATGTGCAAAAAATATTGAGCCATTGAATTCACGGGCATGATTTGATCTTGCCAATTGTGACCTTTTTTGCTTTGATAGATCCATCACAATGGCATACATGCTTTGACGGACTTGATGTTGTCATATGCTCTCTGATGTCTATGATGATGATCAGCATTCAAGACCATTTTCTGCAGGAAATGCCATTGGAACTTGCTTTTGTTCCTCTAAACATCATTCTTTGTCCGTCAGCCTCGCTCACACATGCTGAAATAGCTTCTTCCTCTGCAATCTTTCCTAGATTTGTCATCAGGTGTAACGCAGTTGTGTACTTTGTCACCATCGGGAGCGTTTTGATTCATTCAAAACATCTACCTACTAACAAAAGCATAAACAAGATCTGCAAACAAGGTGTGAAATCAGCCGTAATGTTAGCTCTTACAGGACTACCCACGAATGAGAGGCACAGGCGTTTGGGTGGGTGCTGCAGGCAGGCGGCTCCATCAGCACCAGGACCGTCCCCTTGACCCCGACTGCGGGTTGCAGGCCTCTTGCCCCGTGTTAGAGGGCTTGGCTGTTCTTCAATGGGGCTGGGTGAGTCTCTGCTACGGGCACGTGAAGCCACAGGAGAAGACGTGCCCTCACCCTGTAAACACACGCAACAAAACCTGGTGAAAAAGCAGCCTGGCCCATTTTGAAAATCTAATTTGTTACTGTTATAGAGTAAAATAAGGCTGGTTACAGAAGTCAGCAAGAACATGGTTGGTTGGCTTGGTATTAGTTTGCTTAAAGCTTGCCTGGTCAGAGCGGGTGGTGTCCTGGCTCCTCAGCTTCATGCGACATGGAGTTGTAGCAGGTGTGGGTGACGCAGAAGTAGAACGGTCCCCTTGGCTTTCATTAGCAGCTGAGGCGGGGGCTGTCACTTGGGTGGAGGGGCTTCCAGTGTTTGGTACGGCATCTACATCGCCTCCCATTCCTTCCATCTGGTGGAAATTCCACAAGCCCACTTTGCGCATACAGTAGGAGCAGGTGAGGATGGGAAGGTTCATGGCACGCAGGGCTGGGCTAAGATAAAGAAATCTATGGTTCAGGCATGTTAATCAAGTGGGGGAGTGCTGGCACATTTATGGAATGTTTCTGTCTCTAAACAGCTTCTCAGAAATGTCACCATTTCTTTCATGCAGAAAGAGATGGTGTTTGACAGCGCAAATGTGTGTATGCTTCGCTGTGATTCATGGCAACATCAGTTGGTGTGTACTTGCAAATGTGACAATAAATTATTCAGTTGTATTGAGGGGGGGGGGGCAAGCGCGGCAGAACAGAAGCTTGATCTCACCTCGCAGCCCAGCCACAGAGAGAAACTATGCATGCAGCCACCTGAACAGCCAAAGGCTCCACACATGGAGTCTCTCCCTTTCTCTTTTGTTCTTCCTCAATCAGCTGCAGTGTAACACTGATCACATCCTCAGTCAAAGCCTGCAATGAAACAGTGGAAATTAATTGCAACGTTTCTGTCACCTCCTGATTGCAATCCTCTACAGCCTCTCCGCAATATTAACAATGTTTATTTTTGCCAGTGTGGACAATTCCTAAGCCCGCTACCCTTGCTGCTCACCATGGATTTCAGCTGCTCGGGCTTCATGGCAGGCAGCTGCTGCGAAAGGAGACAGGCGCTCTGGTAGCGCTCTAAGAAAGCAGTCAGAAGTGCTGATGGCTCACACGCTGGAACCAGCCAGAACCGCTCTGAAACGGCAGCAGCATTCCTCTGACGACTGTTGCGTAGTTAAAATGCTAATACAGCTGAAACGAGACCAGACCAGGAGGCTGTTCTTACCTGGACACGGAAAGTCAGGCCAAGGACAAAACTTCTCGTGCTGCGTCTGAAGCTGCTTCGATAGCTCTGCAATGCGGGATTCATCTATTAGGGAAAGGGGAAGGGAAAAAAAATGGTGTGACCTTTTAGTTTGGCAACAGCTGCTCAAATGTCTGTGACTTTTGAAGATGCTTTTCAATGTCAAGAATCCAGCTCACATTTTTCAAAGTCTAAAGTCGGTTGCAGTGATGCACAGAGGAAGGCCTGGCAACTGGAGCACTTGAGCATGTCGCAGCCAACGTTGACCCAGCCGTATCTGGCACACATCAGAGGGGACAGTATGCGGGGCTTGCCGGCCCATTTCAAACAGTGCTATGCTAAGGAAATTTCACTCACACATAACATTTTTTCTCAAGAATGAGACATGCAATATTGAGCTTTGATCCCTTAAGTTTCACTGTGAGACATGAACAACTGACAACATATCATGTCTTCAAAGACCAAAATATGCCATCTCAGGCGCACTCTGGTAAAAAAAAAAAAAAAAGGAGAAGGATAGTTGCTTCATACTAGATTAAAACCAGAAGAGGATATTGAATATGATTCCACTCTTGAGAAGAACGCCTCTTTGTTGGTTGCCTCGTACGGTGCTTGAGTGTTGCTTTTTGTCTCCAGGACCGCCAAATTTCCTTGCCCACTGTAATTCAAATACAACAAAATAAGATGTTATTTCCCCCCCCCACAGTTTCAAAGCAGAACCATGCCAGTTATGTATACTTAAAAAGTTGGAGTTAAGTGCTTGGTGCTGCTTTCCAAACGCCAATCAGTCAAGTTGATCTGAGCAATCGGGCCACATGGCCGATATCTGCAGTGCGTTAACAATTACGTTCTTAAGTCTCCGGTAAACATGGAAGTGCTGCTATCTGCTGAAAAACGCTGCTGTTACAACGTCTGAGGCAAAAAAATGGGAAACTCCTTTCCATGGGAGTCGAAAGACGATGCTCGAGTGTGCAACTATCGGTCCACACCCCGCTTATCGGTTAACCATATGCACAGGGGTGGCGCCGTGACGATCTGACCCAACTAAAAAAAAAAACACACGAATGGCGGGCAAAAACGGTACGGTGGGAAAACCTCTGCCGACAAGCTCCCAGAGCCGTGCAGGCTGAGCCCTCTGCAAACGACTGCATGCGGCGAGAGTAGCATAGCCGCCAGGCTAAGTGGCTAGCCAGAAAAGCTAACGCTAACTTGCCCTTTTAAACCGAACCGCCAGCTCAAAAGTTGCACCTGTTGGTTCCGGCGCCAGCCGGCGAGACCCCCTCACTGAGAAGCTCTCGAATTTTCTCGGGCGATGCAAAGGAAGACTTTTGTTGATTGGAGTTCCCGAGACGATCCTCGCGACTGCCGCCGAGAGTCGCCATGACCGGCTCTGAACTCGGTCCGACAGGAAACGAACCCTCAACCTAATCGTTCCGCCGCGCAGCAGCCCCGACCGTCACACGCGTTTAATCGTGTGACTCGTCACATTCCCCGCAGAACATGCGAGCGAATGCCGGGATGCCGAATTGATGTGTGAGTCAGTGCCGAAAAAAGGGCAGTAGAAGATCGAAAAAGCTCAGATGAACCGTCGATGTCCTTAGTCTAAACTACTTGTTCATACAACTTGTTCGCTTGGAAATCGTGTGACATGATACAGGCCAGCGAAGCACGGTTGCCATGGCGATGGACTAACAAAGCAAAAAAGACATGAAAGCAAAAAAAAAAAGTTTTACATTATATTATATTAGTCGAGATGAAAGCCTGTACATTCATTTTTTCCCCAAAAGACAAAGCTTGATATTGTAGAAAAATAAAATGAAAAGTTGTTTTTAAAAAAAAGTTTGAAATGGAAAAATAAATGTCCTTCAAAAACAGGACATTATGATAGTTTAATCGTTTCTGTAGCTTCGTGAATATAGACAAAGTTACTTAACAAAACGCACAAATGATCTAAAGATTTTGTTTGCGCTCTTCACGAAAAATTTCTTTAAAACGGCGATAGCACTTTACTTGAATTAGTAAGTTACATTACTCATAGCTGCTCCATTAAACAGGCCCCTGCCCATTTCATGTTGTGTGTCACTCACTTTTAACTGACGGAGACAATGACGCACGTTACTTTAGGCACGAAATTGCAATGTCTGTCAGGCTGAGATACTGTGTGCTGTTAACCCCTTGATTTTTCCTGGAGCGCCACCAAATGGCCACTTTTAATATGAGAACTATCCTAACGTCTACCAGATGGATAGAAACAAAAGTTTGTCTCAGATCATAGACTCACATGATCATTGGTTTTTTTGTAAGTGTTTTTATCTAGCCCAGATAAAGTGCTGACATGTAGGCAATATTTGTATTCAATGTCTCTGCGAGTGTTGGACATGGTTGGATCAGACTGCGCTGATTTATTGTTGGATTGTTACCATTGACGAAACGTAGTGTATGTCGAGGATATGCTTCAGGGCTGCAAGCAGGTCCTTATTATTATTATTGTTATTATTATTATTATTATTATTATTATTATTATTATTATTATTATTATTATTATTATTATTGTTGTTGTTGTTGTTGTTGTTGTTGTTGTTGTTGTTGAAATGACAACAATAGTTTTATTGTGTGGTTTGTAACACTGTTTGCTAATTGTAGCAATTAACTTGAAAACTGAACGTATCGTTTTTGGGGATCCTAGAAAAAAAAAAGAGAAGAAAAGAAAATGGTATGTCGCAAACGGACACGCGTTAGTCCCGCCCATCTCTGATGACGCCACGTGCCAATAACGTCTCCCCTGATTGGCCCAGTGCGAACGGCTTCCAACATGACGGAGTTGTGGAATTATTTATAATGTTTTATCAGCACTTAAACAGACGTTGTGTTGTATTTGATGTGACATACTCCGGGGCCGGATTGCAACCTTGACACGATGTCGGACGCCGAAGGTGCCCGCAGTCCAGACCAGCTCAATCAGTTCGAGAAGCTGACAGGCAGGCCGCCGCACGGTGAGACGCTAGCAGGTCGGTCAAAAACATTAGCACGGCATGCTAACGGCAGCTTTTACCCGAACGGGGCCACGTTTGCTCGCCACAAACAAACTCTGTGAGACTAAGAGCAACTGCTCCACACCCAGTGTCACTTTTCTATGCTAAAGAGTCGAATCGTCGCGCCCCCAACACCCCACGGTAGCCACATAGCTAAGTACGACGTCCAAGCTAGCGAAAGCCACCTTGTTTATCTGTAAATTTTTTTTTATCTGCAATCTTTTCCGTGTAGTGACACAGGATGTGGCACCACAAGGTGTTTTGAAATGCAGACCTCTTGATGTTCAGTCATTGCTTTAAAAGAAATCTTCCTCTGCTGTTCGCGGCATCTTTAACTAGGTTTACAGGCGTTCTAAAAAGACGTGTCACAGCTGGAGTCGTCAGTGACTGTGTTTATTATTGGAAACGCGTTTTACTTTGCACACAGTGTTCTGATGTGTCATGTTTTGCTGCATTTCTTCTCTCTAATTATTCTGATGAGGCACACCAAATTGTATTAAAAAAAAAAACAACCATTGGGTCAGAATCAGTGGACGGCTATTGTTGAGATAAACCACCATTGTCCGATCCTGCTTTGGTCTGTGTCATTTTGCATCATGTCTGTTGGGTTTGGAACACTGTGATTAAAGTGCTGTCAGTGTAGCCGATCTGTTTTTTTTCTTTCCTTTCCAAGCTTGTCCCAGTTTCAGGCTTCGATGTAGACTTAGAAAGGCTTGAATGTCTTCCCAGAGGCAATTTGTTTTGCAACACAAAACACATTTAAAAAAAAAAACAACACACCAGGTAATCAAACAGTAATCAGTAGCGGCCATCATAAATGTCATCACGATTATGTAACGGTAAACCAGGTGGTTCGGGTAAAGTAATTAAATATAGTGCACACCCGCTTCCCCCCCAAACTCATCTTGTTCAGTTGGGTTATTGCCATGGGAACAAATGAGTTTGTATCTGTATCACTGACCTGAATGCGTCGGCTGGAACTCCCTGGACAGTGGAGGGATGTGTCCCAGCATACCTCCCCCGCCTCCTCTATGTGCCTGCTCAGGTACATGTGGTACCTGCCAGCTCGCTGTACCCTCCTTATTTTTTCCCACAGATCGCCACAGTTTCTCCGAACTTATTGTCGAGGCCAGTCACATCTGGGGCTCGGGAATGTATAGTTGTACAAAGGCCAACTCCAGTTACCGGGACTGATACAGAAATATCTAGTGACCTACATCATTGATAGTCTTTATAGACAACTGCAAAAAACAGTGTCAGAATGTTATTGCAGTATTAGTGTAGATAGTACTTATATAATTTTGTTATCACCATCCTGTTTCTGTGATGGTAGCATTTTGGGCGCGCATATCTTCTGCAAAGATAACATTACCCACAAGTATATGGTCATGCATATGGTCTTATTTGATAGGCGTTTTGTTTGGATGATATCTAGCTTTTGCGTCATTTTAAGCAAAAGCCTCTGCTAAATGAATGAAATACTACGAAAGAAGCACCTTGGTGTTGTAAGGGTTTACTGTGATTCTGAAGCATTTAATTAAGTATAGAAGACAATAATACATCAGAAAATATCTTAAGTGAATATTATGTGTGTGTCACTGGCATTTCATTAGCATCAGCCACATTGTTTTTCCTACATTGCTCTGTTTTGTTCTGTGTTTCCCTTCCATCCATTACAAATCCTCATTATTAAAAATGCAGTAGCTGACTGAAGCATCAAATTTGAGTTGTAGGTTGGCTTCAGCTCTATTTTTAGTGCATTAAACAGAAGTGCATTATTAGGCTTTTGTTGAGTGTGATTTTTTTTTCTTCTTTTTCTGTTGTCATGTGTCTGCTCATCCTCTGGCATCTGAGATGACGATGTTTTTCCGGTCTCTGATTTGCATAGATTTCCTCAGAAGGTTGAAACTGTTAAACTCGTAGTTAACGTCGTGAGTGTCAGCAAAGTGATAAATAGAATTCTTTCACTAAATGACATAAATAGAATTGAATTAATAGAATAGACATGAATATAATTTTAACATTTCATTTTTGGTTTGCATGACATAAGATGAGAGGGGCAGGCTCATCACTTAGGCATCTTTGAAGTAGATACACCCACACTGAGATCCGCTGCAAACAGAATGCTTAAGTATACTTTATCTGTCACTGGTACAGTGCCTTAATTGGGCTACTAATTCCAATGCAGATGAGATGTACATTTATGGTCCTGAGCACCCATTTGAGCATTTGTACACTTTGGTTTTACTTGAGCGGCCTTGTGCTAATTTACTCTGGTTCTGTGATGTCACTCACAGCTAGAATATCTTGGGGCTGTTTTGGTCAGGTTTGCTCATCTATGTTGCCCAAAGAGAGCGATTTTTATGGCTCAGGTTTACACCGCCTTTTTTGTGTGTGTGTCTGTGTGTGTGGGGCCAGTGGCAACACATCCTCCTGCTCCAAATATTTTCCTCTACTGCATTGGCCTTCTCTCTTCACCCTTTGAGACAGCAGTTGTTCCTTCCTTTTCAGGTCTTCATACTCCCACCGCCCGCAGTGGGCATCGCTGTGTAGCTGACAACACTAACCTGTATGTGTTTGGAGGATACAACCCCGACTACGATGAGTCAGGTGGCTCAGAGAATGAGGACTATCCGTTGTTCAGGGAGCTTTGGAGGTACCACTTCGCCACGGGCAGCTGGCAGCAGATCCGAACGGAGGGCTACATGCCGACGGAGCTGGCGTCCATGTCAGGTGAAACATTGGATGTATAACATTTCAAACGTTCACACGCTCTCATTGGCTTTTTACACAGGAAAATCACGTCTTCTGTGTGTGACAATAAAGCTGCTGTGTTTCTTCAGCTGTTTTACACGGCAACAACCTCCTGGTGTTTGGCGGCACCGGGATCCCCTTTGGCGAAAATAACGGCAATGACGTCCACGTTTGTAACGTGAAGTACAAGCGATGGTCGTTGCTCAACTGTCGGGGAAAGAAGCCCAACAGGATCTATGGACAGGTAGCCTTCGAAACTAATCACCGGGATCACTCACACAATTCTGATTTAATGGAGCAACAACTTCTCAAAGCCGCCGTGTCGCATCTTCCATCCTCCAGGCTATGATCATTATCAATGGCTTCCTCTACGTGTTTGGGGGCACGACGGGCTACATCTACAGCACAGACCTGCACAGGCTGGACCTGACCACTCGAGAGTGGATCCACCTCAAGCCCAACAACTCTCCCGACGATCTGCCCGAGGAACGGTACGAAGTCTGTGTTTCCTGTGAGATCTAAACAAGCTGCAGATCCTTGACGTGATGTGCTGCTGCATGTGTCACAGGTACAGACATGAAATAGCACATGACGGACAAAGGATCTACATTCTGGGAGGGGGAACTTCCTGGACGTCTTACCCTCTGGACAAGGTACTAGCGCGACAAGGATAGACTTAAAAAAACACACACACAAAATTATTACAGTGTTTTTAACAAATATAGCAGAGTGAAAGACATCTTCACACTCCTGATGATGCATGTAATAACACTCAGGGCTATAAAAGAGTGGACTTAGGCACTATGACTTCACCCTTTGATTTTGTGGACTATTCTTTTAAAGTCACAAGTTTGGTGTTTTTGTTTTTCATATATATATTTTATATATATTAAACGTGAAAACATAGTAATCCACTTTGTTTTAAGATCACAATTGCTCTTGTGTGCAAGTGAAAACCACCTTACTCTTCACTTGAACAGCAGCTTGGACTTAAAAGTGTCTGTGTGTGTGTGTGCGTGTGTGTGTGTTTTTAAAAGATACATGCGTACAATCTGGAGACCAATTCCTGGGAGGAGATTGCAACTAAACCCCATGACAAAATAGGTCCGTATCCTGCACTGCACATTGTTAATTATTGCGAGATGTACCTAAACGCCTCTGACTTTGACAGGCTATCCTGCCCCTAGGAGATGCCATAGCTGTGTGCAAATACGGAACAGTGAGTATTAAATAGTCCTGCCATTCTGCTTCAAAGATTCCACTTCGGAGGTATGTGCCTGACCCTTCATTTCACTCTTCTGTAGATGTATTTATTTGTGGAGGCTACAACGGGGAGTTGATATTAGCCGATCTGTGGAAGATCAACCTGCAGACATTCCAGTGGAGCAAACTGCCTGCAATGATGCCGGAGCCCGCCTACTTCCATTGTGCTGCCGTTACCCCAGTAAGCACAAACATTTCATACAATTTCCTCCCGGAATTAATAAAGTATTTCTGATAATGGATTTGACAGCGCCGCCTCACTCGTCACACCGCTGCTGAATGTCTCTGTTTTAAATGCGGATCTGGATTTTGGAAATGGCAACAGTTTTGAGAGCGATGGCTATGCCCGCTTCTGCATGCACACTCAGGGATTGAAATAAGTTCACAATATGCTGCATTCATCAGTGTCATCAAGAATTCCTTTATTAGTGTGTTTTTCTTGTGAATGTCATATATCAAAAACACAACGATAGAATTTTTTTGACATGGTATAACCGTCTACCTAGATTGAAAGATGAACTGGATAGATTTTGGTGGCGCAAGGTCAAGGTCGCTGTGAGCTCACATGAAATGTTTTTGGCCATATCTCAAGATTTCATTCTCTGATAATGACAAAGAAATGTCCCAAAAATAGGATATGATGAGCAAGTGACCTTTTTATATCCAAAAGGTCAAAGGCGAACTTCACTGTGATGACAAGAAACACACGAAAGATTAACACAGTGTGGAAATGGGGCCCAGCAATTATAATACAGCAAGATTTATATCTACACAAATATCTTTGGTAGATTGAAGTGTTGCTGTATTATATTTGGTGGGAGCTGCCACTATAGCGTGCTCATCTTTTGTTTCTTGAATTGGAATTTTAGACCCAGCACATGTAAAACCTTCTCGGCAGATAGAACCCTGATGCACAGGAGAAACCACTCAATTTTCCTTGCAGAACAGTGGATTAAACTTTCTCCCAAATCACCCAAAACAAAAAATGGCACATAAATCTAGAATATAGACATGCAAAGGTGTATAAAAGAAAAGTGAAAACGGGGGAAGTAAATTCCAGACTTGTGTTCCTAAACAAGTACATGTCTCTCTGCCCTTGCGCAGGCTGGCTGTATGTACATCCACGGCGGGGTTGTGAACATCCACGAGAACAAGAGGACTGGCTCTCTGTTTAAGATCTGGCTCGTGGTGCCCAGCCTGCTGGAGCTGTGCTGGGAGAAGCTCCTCAAGGCCTTCCCCCACCTAACATCACTCCCCGCCATGCAGCTGCTCAACCTGGGCCTCACGCAGGAACTCATTGAACGCTTGAAATAGGCCTCGCAGCGGAGGACGGGCCGACGGACGAGTGGATGGGAAGGGCTTGGGCTGGGATAGGGCAGAAGGAGTTCTGGCAGAGCACAGAATTAAATCCAGAGCTAAAGTTTCGTGAATATGCCTTCTTCTCCCTCCTCCCGCCTCCTCTAACCTAGCCCCGCCTTAAAACCAAAAACAATGGGGTGCCTTTTTTGTTTCATTGTTCTCCCCCCACCAGTTACAGTGAGGATGCAGAAATATAAACGTGGGTTGTTTTATGGATTTTAAACTCTACGGCCCTCTGTCAAACCCACTGTTGACGTTACCCCTTCCAATGTTTTCCTTTCCTTATCCTTTCGAGTCCCTTCAACTCTGAAAGCTGGAAACACTTTGCCAAGTCATGTCCGCAAAGACTTTATCCATTTTTTTTTTAAATGCACCCTTCTCTACTATTTTTAAGAGTTACGTGCAAAGGAAAAAGCATGTTTATTTATTTGAAGGACTGAAACAGTCTCATCACCTGGTTATTGCCGTTTGCACACTTTGTCATGGGTATTTGTTATCGTTTTTTCTTTGTAGTCGATCCTGTAAGCAGTGGTGACCTCCCTGATGAGTATAAAAGTGAGGGATGCTGGTGTTGGTGAAGGACTGTACAGATGTTTTTCTTTTTTCGCAAATTGTAGCCAATATCCTACAAATCATGTCAGTGAAATTACTGCGCACCATTTCCCAAAGCCTCTTTTAGTGTTTTAGATCATTTATTCAGCCTTCACTTTTTTCATGGGTATGAAAAGTCTCCCTCAACTAGTTTGAAATTTGCTTGAGGTTGGCCTAATTCACACGGTTTGTGTTTTTATAGCTGACATTGTGTCATCCATGTATAACATAGACAAAAGCAGATTGGGGATAGAAATGTTTTTTTTTTTATGGAAAGTCTGCCTTGAGGGAAGTAAAAACTTTAGTGCTTTGGAAAATGGTTACATAGGTGGTTTGTGGCAAATTGGCTAAGACATGCAAAACATTCGCTTGTCATCAGCGCGAAGGGTCAAACGCTGGTTTTGTCTGAGTCCTTTTTTTTTTTTTTTTAATCACCACCGTTCATCCTGTCACATCCTGGCGTGGTGAATTCTCTGCATAAATAGCAAGGTGGGTACCAAGTTCATCCTGTTTGCTTGGAGCTGTCATCTGTAAAGGAAACCATACCAAGCCCATCACTGTGAATTCGGTGCTCTTTAAAATTCATTTTAAATGCTTTTATTCGAATAAAGACTTAAATCTGCTGTATACTCCCTCTCTCTCGATGACATTGGCGTCGTTTTGCACAGGAGTCGCCCCAGCGGCAGGCTTATACAAACATACTGCAGTGCCTTTTTGCAAACTTTAAATGGGGTTTAAATTTAAGGCAGTAAAAAAGGCCTTTGCAGACATGGTTTATGTTGGAAAATTGTGCTTTTGAAGCAAATGATTTTAACAATCCAGCCGATTCATATTCTAGCTGTATGTGTTGGTGGCAAGAAATTGCATCGTTTCATGGATGCAGAAACTTTTTTTTTTTTTGTCCTGTGAACAGCCAGTAAACTTAAAACATTGAACTTTTTGGGTAGCAACCCTACAAGCACACAAGTGTTAGTACAAATCCTCCGCTTGATGCCAAATCATTTTTCCACAGCATGACACAGAGCAGGTGATTTATTTGCAGATGGGATGCCAGGTGGTCGGACGCATCTCACAAATGAATGAATTCGGCCACGCAGCTTTACTTTGCCCTTTTTTAGTTGAGTTCTGTACATTAAGCTACTCGATGCATGATACCATTACCGGCTTTTTATATGATCGAACCTTTATTTTGTAAGTTTTCAAAAGGTGACCACTAAAATATTGTACAAAAGCTTGTGTGAATGTCTGTCAATAAAGTGTTCTGTAAATAGCCCTTTACATCCTTTGCATGAGTAACAGCCGAGTACGATTCATAGCAGGAGCTCTAGTTTGGCGTTTTTATAGTATTAAACTATGTTCAAGTCTTGGGCTTTCGTTTGCATGTTCACCTCTCAGAATGCATGCTAGCTCAACATTTTGGGATTAAATAGCTGAGAGCCAAAATGCCAACATAATGACAAGTCAAGCACAAGCATCTCCAAAGTTGATTGATGCATTTTTTTTAAATGTCCAATAAAAACCACATTAGAATGATTCAGGACCAAAAATAGCAAAAATGTACATTTAAATGAGAATGCAGGCATGTAACCATTCAAGGACACAAAGCACCATCCTTTAATATTTATAGAAAAAAAGACAACTGCTCATTTACAGATGACAGAAGTTATTTCCGACATCGGTCTCACCTGCAATCTACAATCCAAAACACTTGATCATGCAGGACTGAGTGTGTATTTACAGTGATGAACACATTTGGCCCTTCGTGGGGTTTTTTTTCTTTACAATGCAGCTTAACAAGAGCGTGGGGAAGGAGCAAAGAAGTAAAGGGCCAAAAGGATGAGGTAGACCACCACGAGAGCAGTGCCTGCAAACAAAAATGAAACCATTATATAATAAGTTGTCTACACTTTATCATTCAAAACTTCATTTTGCTGGAACAACTCGGCTAGATCAACAAACGGGGACACGGATTCAGACACATGAATCTACATATTTTTTAAACTGGCTACAGCGGCACAGTCAAAGCGTCTCTGCTGATGCTGTGGAAGCGATAACGCCGTCCCACCCCTGCATGGAGGAAACTCCCGATCAGCATTTACCCTGAAAGTAGTCGCACTTCCCATCCATGAAGATATAGTTGACCAGAATGACGCTGAAGATGCTGGCCCAGAGGTGGATGTCACTGAACACCAGCACGAAGCCAACATCCTGCAGAAGCAAGGTGCACGGGGGAAAGACTTCTTTATGCAACAACAAAAACAGCTAAAACATGTCAAAAACAGATTTCACTTACGTAGGACGCATTAAAGAGGATGAGCAGTGGAATCTGGATCATGCAGACCTGCACAGCGATACAACTGCCCACTTCAAGGCTGTGAGTTACAAGACAAGACACTGGAATGTCAGAGATACACTCAATGGATTCGAATACTGTTCATATTAACACTTTGCACGCTGCACACGGAAGATACGTTTTGTGCATTAGTACTCCTGCAATGTTTTTGTGAGCCCAAAATTCAGCTTGTTAAATTATACTTCAAGCGATGGGCGTTACTCATACCTCAAGCTGATGTTATTCTGCAGTGCAAACTGGATCCCGTTGACAATCTCAGGGAGCTCAGGCACCATCGCCAACACCGTGACACCGATGAAGTACTGCGCGGCGTCGCGACAAAGAAACGTGGAGGAGAACAAGTAAAGCCCTTAAAATAAATTGTCAGTCACGTCATGCGATGTCAGCACACATCAGGCAAACTCGGGCGCCCACAAAGATGGCTTTTTCTCCCCCTTTAAGCGGCCTAATCCTTTGAGATAGTGAAATTGCTTCACAAACCAAGAGCCCGTGAAGCATCGATCTGAGAGGCCATTTTACGCTTCCGCTTAAAAATAAATGGTGTAAAATACCTGGGAGATGGAGGAGTGAGTCAGCATCGGCTCGATGTTCTCCGTGCTGAGGTCAGCGCAGCACGCCATCAGCACCGTGGCAACGATCAGCACTGCCAGTGCCCTCCAGCGGGACCAGTGGACGAAATGATGACCTGCAAGTAACAACAGAAAACATTTAGCTGACCAACAAGGTGCCAATTTCACAACATGACTTACTTCTCTGTTGAAGGATGTTTTTTTCTTCTCTCCCGGGGTCTCAGGATCAAGGCCTAAACTTGACTTTAGCATTTCGTCTTAATGCTTTCTGAGGACGGAGACATGCACAGGTGCAACTTACCGGAATAAGCAGGAAGGGGGAAGCTTTCCGTGTATGAACCGCATGCTAAGAGAGACATGCTGCAGGCAACATGCAGTCAAGTGCTATGCAATCATTTCTCACTCATTGACGACTGCATGCACGCACACGCACACGCTCACACACCTGTTGCAACGTGGCCGGTGGCAATAACGCTGGCATTAATGCACGAGTTGGCGGGAGGTAGTTTGCCAGTGGTGCTGGTGCCCTCCTGTGAGTACTGACCGTGTGCGTGGCCCCCATGGCCATCGCTGATATGGATGTCATAGATGTGAGAGTGGGTCTTCAGAGTGAAGATGAGGCCTATCAGGTACGAAGCAGGCAGCAGCACAGAAATCGTGTACACCAAGGGCCTGGAGTAACATCAACAAGTGATTTGATTTCGATTCTTTCATGCATCATAACTTGATAACTTTTAAGAAATGGTTTAACGAAATTTTTAAAAAAACTAACACCTGGACTTACTCAATATGGGAGAGAATCATGTGTGGGTCCATTCCACTCTGTTGAGTACATTAAAATCACCAAGATTTAAATATGGTGCAAAAAAAGGTTGAGACATCAGCGACTTGAAGAAAAAAAAAAAAAAGCTATTTGTTGTGAATATGAAACAGATCAAAATTTGATGAAAAT
Organism: Dactylopterus volitans; assembly: GCA_901007715.1. NCBI lineage: Eukaryota > Metazoa > Chordata > Actinopteri > Syngnathiformes > Dactylopteridae > Dactylopterus > Dactylopterus volitans. The sequence goes on from CAAKHG010007758.1 coordinate 27,471, forward strand.
CTCCACCCCAACGCCACCTTTGGTAAAATGTGTAATCCTGCAAACAACCAAGCAAACAAACCAAGACATGTGGGTTGTGAAGCCCTCAAAGTTTAGCAGCTGTAGGACCCATAAACTTTACACCCATAAAAAAGGTAGCCAGGTAGGTTACGAAAATGTGTGGATTATAACATTGAGGCGATAGCGCCGCCCCTTTTGTCATTTCCAGGCAAAAGCTGCTGAAAGTGGACTCGTGGAGAGAGCTGCCCACCGTGTCGTAGTGGCAGTCTTTGCAGATGAAGGAGGTGCTGGAGTTGTCTGCAACGTTACTGCAACTCTCGCATATCAGGTTGCCGAAGGTCTTTGAGAAGAGGGTGGGGGCGAACACACCTGGGGGCGAGATGGTGGCGGGGGGGGGGGGGGGAGG
>CAAKHG010007759.1:24034-36595 GCA_901007715.1 Dactylopterus volitans
CGTGCACCTTCCCTTTCTTTGATCTGACATTCATACATCCATCACTTTTTACCTTCATTTCTTGCTGCAGCATAACTTTTGCATCGTTCATGCCACAATAATCATCTATCAAAATGTTACACAGTGTCGTACAAAGCCACAGAATAGGTGTTGTAATACAGTGTAGTATCAGTAGGTTATAAACTGTGGTATCAATGTTATACCTTGTGGTAGTTTATTTTCACATTTTACACCCCGCTCTGTCTATTAGATAGATAGATAGATAGACAGACAGATAGATACTTTGTTTATATCAAAGCAAAATCAATTCAAATTACATGCTTATGATGCAATTACATCTAGATTATGTAGTTTCTTATATAATTTCAGCATTCTGTGTGCTACATGGCAACTGAGATCTCTGTTTAGCAGCAAGGCTCAATATAGCATGATCACATGAGTACAGATTGGCCTTATGTTCTTCATTGTGAATGCGGATGTGATGATTTTTTGGAATAAAACTGATTTTATGGACAAGTGGATCAACAAATTTTTTTTTTGTTATGTTGTAAATAATTCAAATAGAGGGGTTATGTCAAAGACCAAAGCTTGTGATCTAACTTTCTAGTCCGGTATAATGGAGAACTTTTAAAAGGAAAACGTTTGTTTGGTGCTGAAGGGACAGCGCCCTTCATTGTTGGACTGGGTGTGACTTGAGAGAACTGTCCATGGTGCTGGTCGCCTCTTCACCTTTAACTTCTGCCAGGAACTGTCATATGAGACACTCCGTGCTTTTAGGCTCGCTGATGTATTAGAGCACTGTTGTTTTCACTTTCGATCATTTCCGGACGATCAGATGTGATGCGCTTCTGGCATCCAGCAGTCTGTGGACTGGTTCACACACGGGCTACAGGTAATCCTTCATCGGGAAACGTCCGCCTCCTATTGCATTTTTATTCTGACAGCTACTCTCCTTCACATGCCGACTTATCACCAGTGCAATCGCACAAAGATATTGGCTGCCGGCGAGTTTAGACGCATGAGTAAGCAATTTGAAACTGAGAAAACAAGGCGTTGATATTCTACCAGAAAATATATTTATGCTGCAACCCCCCCTCCCCCCGTCTCTCTCTCTCCCTCTCTCTCTACCTTTCTTTCCCTCTCTCCGTCTCTCTTTGAGGTGGGAGTGCTTTCAGGCAGCGTTATCCTTATAAATTTTCCGCTTCTGCCTGTCACAGCTCTAGCACCTGCATTTGAGCACTGGTGAAGCCGGTCGCTTTTTTTGCAAAGCGAAATAAATAAATAAAGAATCACCGCAAGATTCGAGCATCTGTTCAGGCACACCACCACAGACCTCGCAGCCCCCCTCGCCTGAAAGGCATGTCGACCGCCGGGGAGGTGCCAGCCTTCTTCAAGAGCATGGGCTCCGATAGCCCCGCCAGGCCTCGGCAGAAATTCTGTGGCATGTTCTGCCCGGTGGAAGGCTCCTCGGACAGCAAGACCCTGGACTTTGATGCACTCTCAACATGCAGGGGTAAGAGTGACCGGGAAGTCATTGACCGGCAGACCGACATCGCTCAGCCGAGGAGGGTGGAGATCAGAGAAAGCACAGGGAAGGAAGCTCTACAGAATCTGGATGATAAAAGGGTAATTTTCCTTTTCATGCTCCATTAATTTTTAATTCCCCTCTGTTTCGTTTTGCTGTCTGTAATTCAGCATCAGAGTCATAATTATTATTGTTTGTTCACAACAATGAGCCATTGCCATCTAAAAAAGTATTTCATTTACAGCCTTCGGCCCTCAGTAGAGTTTGTTTTACACAGTCTGCCACTTACATTGACTCCATTTCCCAGAGAGCACCGTAATGTAACAGAGTATAGCAGCCATCATGCAGAGCTGCTGGAGGGCGTGGCTCCTGTTACTGTTTATATTGCAAGTCTATTATCTGGATGATGTTACAGCACTGCAGCAGTGTGCATGTGTGTGTGGCCATCAAGTCTCCTTATGTGTCAAATGTGATGTGATGTGATGGATGTTTACAGCATGAGCAAGCATCCATCACATCTTTAACAGCTGATGAGTGAAAGATAGTGGCATGACTTGCAGGAAAATCTATTAACTTGATTTCAATGCTGGTTCAAACTCACTAAGACCCAGGTTTTACTGTGACCATGGTTAGAGACAATATTCTGTATTTCACATTTAAGCGCTCAGGATGCTGCTAAGACCTTAGAGTGGTGGTTTCATGTTACATATTGACAGTAGGCAATAGCCACACTATCTTGTTCATACTGACTCCCTCTATATTCTCAAATACATGTCCAGCAGTTTGCTCTATACTTCTTTGACACAAGATGGAATTGATAGATTTGTTCATATCAACAATAAATGAGCACAAATTAATGGCATGTTTGATCAACTATAAAACTCCACATTTTAGGATGACACTTGTTTCATTTCTGGGCTCACAAAGGTGCCATATTTAGGATGAATCAGATGACACTGCATTCAGATCATTGAATGTCCTTTCCTTAGAGAGGAACTCTGGCTGAGCCTGACAACACTACCAAGATATTTGTAACTATTTCACGAATGCAAATCAGATGTTCTAGCTTCATACAGTTGAAACAATAAAGCCATTATCATATATGATAGGTGTTTTCCACTGATCCCACGTGTGTTTTTAGTCACACACCTGACATGTGACAGGGCAGAATTCAACCTCTCTGCTGCAAACAGACACAAGTGAGTCTAGTCAAAATGGCTGCTGTGTGCTTCTTGCATTTGTTCAGCCCGCTCTCACTGTCTTCCCTAATCCAAGGAGAGCAATTGATGGCATTAGTGGCTTTCGCCTGTCAATGGAGCAGGGCGAGGCTCTGCGCATGCTCTGTGCGGTTCTTTTATGGGGAAGAGGCTCGACTGTGGTCCCGCCCTCCTCTCTTGTCTGACTCCGTCTGTGAAGGAAAGGCTTGGTGCAACGGCGGAGACTGGGAGGCTTCCAGGACGAGACCTTCCACCTAAGAGATAGTTGGACGTTTTTCAGATTTGTTGCCTCCCAAAGATCAACCATCCCCTGCTTCTTCACCACCACCACCACCACCATCCTCCTCCTCTTTTCAGCGGTAATTCACACGTCCCGTCGGTCCACGGCGCAGCGCGAGACGACCCACCGGTGAAGATGTCTGGATATCAGGGCAAGAAGAACATCCCCCGTATCACAGTGAGTGTCGGGACGTTCTCCTGCTGCAGCATTGGAGGATGAGCGCAGGCTGGGGTCCGGCGTGCGGCTGGGTGGGCCTGCTGGTGCGGGTGCAGGATGTCACCGCGGCGGCACGCTCCCTGCGCCGCTGCGCTCCCACATTAAATCTGGGACATGAAGGATGCTCGATGCGACCTCCTACTTGCATGTGGCTGATGCGTTTTCTTTCTGATTTCTGTCTCATATAACGATCGATAAATCAATGCGGGCACCGAGTGCGGTGAGCCTAAAATGTCCCAGATTTTTTACAGCATCTTTGCGACAAGTGCTCCTCTCCAAAAACGTACCTGATGTTTATCCGCATAATGTTTACGACCTCGGTGAAGGTTCTAACACTGCGTCCGTAGTGCGTCCACCACGACAGTTGAGGTTATACACTGGTAGTCTTTGTTAGACGGTGCGTCTGGTGGCCGGGTATCACTGCTCACCAACTACCGGAACAAATGCTTCCTTACGTCCCTTCCCAAACCAGGCTACACTGTAATGTCACTTTTAGCAATAATTTTGGATCCACATTAGCCTTTAAAGGCACATGAACGGGTAGATATTTCTCTGAAATCAGCAGCAGGGATGGTAGTTGTTCAATGGAAAGTAGAGAATAGGGAGGGGAGGGGAAAGCAGTTAGAGGAAGGGAGGAGACATTGCTTCTTATTTCCTCCCTCGGTTCTCTCAGTGTGTAATGATGTAAGGATGCATGCAGGCAGAGTTGATGGTGAGGAGGGCCGGTGTGTCCACTCTGAGTAGCTGAAGTGAACATGTGGATGAAGAGTCATGCGGAGGCCAGTTGTGAGGACATTCTTTGACACTGCTGTGCATCATTGGTTATGAGTCTGTTCCGGTTGGAAGGAAAAGCCTCCATGATGTGGCTGGTGGCTGCTAGATCAAAAGAAATACCCATCATTAAAAAAAATCCTGATATTCTCATTAACTTCATCAGTGCACTGAGGCCTGAATTTTCCTTTATGCTACACCTCGTGAACATCATGGCCGAACATTAGGCCGTAAAGGTTGACCCTGCTTCCTGTCCTTTGGAATTTCATCAATACTTCCTGCAGCTTAAAAACTGATCGGTTGATCGAACGTTCTGTCAAGAGAAGCAAACAGGAAATTATATTATGCTCATGTCATGTCAACATTGATTGACACCAATTTTGAAAATTGGTTAATTGTTTAAAGGTGTGTGGTCAAACAAACATCATGATCTCAGCTCATTCAATGTGAGGATATGCCTCTTTCCACTGCCTGATGAATATAAACTGAATATCTCAACTATTAGTCAAATGAAACAAGTGATTTCTCTATGACATCTTTGGCTCTGAAAGCTTGCGAAATCATTTTTGTTTTTAAAAGGATAATCCAAAACATTTTGGATTGTGTAGATATCAGTTGTCCGTCCTCTCGGCTGAATCATTGTCCTCTAAATCTCTCTAGAGAGAAGCAGCAGCAGGCAGTTGGTGAAGAGATCAGAGGATTAGTTGGCGCTGTCGTCCCTGCAGTGATTAGGTCGGACATAAATGGAAAGGCTGCCCTTTCTTGAAGAGTGCATGAAAGAAAACAGGGGTCAGAGACAGAAGTGATTTATCCAAAAATCTGTTTTACAAAAAAAATGTGAGACCTACAGGCACTTTTGCCTGTCAGTGTCTCTGTGGATCAGCTGTGTACAATCATATCAAGGAGGGATGTTGTTAATGTGGTGCATGAGACCGCAGCTGCTGGATGCAGTAGAGTGTCATTCTTTCTTGATAGCTTTTCTAGCCAGTGCAAATATCTCTAAACTGGGAGCATCAGGTAACAGAGCTGCCTCTGTAAGCGCTTGACTGTACCAGCATCAGTGTGAAGAGTGGATGGATGAACGCAACCCAAACAGTGGCCGGACAGGAAATCAGTTTAATAAACATTCAGCAGGAAAGGCTGAAGCAGTGACAGATTAACTGTCTTTCTCCAAATAAAGTGAGATCTGAAATGAAGTGAAATGAAGAGCAGGGTGGAGCACTGGTGGTTTTGAAGAGTGCATCATAAATCAGTATTATTATTATGATATAATTTCAGAGACGACCGCTTTTCCTGGGCCAGATGGATATAAAGCAGCTTCCATCAAATATAAATGAACCTCCGCAAGTTCACCAGCTGGGATTGGAGCTTCTCCTATTGTCACTCAGCAAGCACTAATATTATAATAAATAAATTAGAAGTCGAGATGGTGGTGCCTGTTTTGTTGCACAAACAATCCAAACACTGAAGAAATTGCATCTACGGTTTTAGAGTTTTAGAGCTGAAACAATAATCAATCAGGAAATCAACAGTTTAAACCATTAATGAGTTATTTTTGCCAGTCATCGTGTAAAAAAATCCAAACGTTCACCTGCACCAGCCTCTTATATATGCAGAGTTGCATTTATTTCCTCTGTATTACCTTGATTACATCTTTGTAAATTGAACATATTGTTTTGTCTTTGGACATAACAATAAATTTGAAGATTAAATGATTCTGACATGACGACATGATGGAAATCAAGTACCATAAGTTGCAGCCATAAATGATTAAAAACTGAGAAAACCAGTAGTTCTTCATTTGAGAGGCTGAAATATGATTTGAGTATGAAATTGACAACAAAGTGCGAATAGATGTTTTGGGGTAGACTTCTCTAATGCTCATATTGAAGGAGGGTAAAAATAGACTCAGCCTATAATAAAACCATCCCGGATTAACGTCTCTGAGACTACAATCCTCAGCAGATGAGAGATCATGAGGTAATCTGCTTGTAAACCTGTACTACTGTAGTTGTCCCCAGTGGCATGTCAGCGCACTGTCAGTGCACGTGTGTGCGTGTGCGTGTGTGTAGATATCATGCTGTTGTCTCACAGTGCACAGCAGCCCTGGGGTTGCTGTCAGTACACACACACCATGCTGGCCATGAACATCAACCTCCCACCAGCTCTGGTTTCTTCTGGTACACGCAGAATAAAATTTCACCCATTCATGAAGTGTGTGTGTGTGCGTGTGTCTGTGTGTATGTGTGTGTGTGTGTGTGTGTGTGTGTGTGCGTGTGCGTGCGCGCGCGTGTGTGTGTGTGCGTGCGTGTGCAATTTAAGGTTGTTTTTCATTGAAGAAGAGGATTTAAGTGGATAGGAGAGAGACTGAAACTAAGTTATGGAGAGAATTGTATAAAAAAATTTCAAAGATAATTTTAGGGATTTTAAACCAGAACACAAATAATTTAGTTTTTTTTTCAGTGACAACAAAGCAATGGAGCAGTAGCTTTTGTTTTAATGTATCATGATGTAGTCAATGTTACAAACTGAATATTGACACTTTATAATACAAATATTTAAGTCTCACAGAGTGAGTCTTAGCTTCTTAGATTCTTTTTTTCGGCCAAAGAGAAACTGAAGTAACTCCTCTGGTGACTCAGTAAGATGGCCATTACCATCCAAAGCTCCTAATATCTGTTTTATACACTTACAGGCAAAAAAGCTCAGGTATATATTTTCTCGTGCCCAATTGGTGCCATAATTTGCCAATCAAAGTGTTGCGTTACGCATTTACCTCATGGGTTTTGGCCAGTTATTTGGAAAGCATAATATACAGTAAGGGTAAAACGGTTAACATGTATTTTCACAGCACATTTCTGAATATGCACAGAATTTGGTTTTGGAATAAGCCATGACACACCATAGACCTGAATGTCTGACCTGGCAGCGTTTTCGCCCTGACTTCACAACTGTTCCCAGGATCTTTTCCATTTGTACAAAAGCACATGAGGTGTTGCTGAGTTACAGCTAACATATAGCAGAGATTTTACAGCGCCCAAGCTGATTTTATCTTGATTTCAAGACAGGCATTCCTTTATTTCTATGGAGTGTGTTTACTTAGCTTATGACATGTTTCTAGTAATGGCTAACTTGGTAATACAACAGAAAAAAATTGTATTCTCTGTATAATAATATATGTTTCTTTCACATTCAGCAGCTAGCATTACCACAAGCATTGTGCCAATGAATAAATTTGTTTATGTTTGTGATGATGGATGTATTAGTTTACAACAGGTCTTCAGATGATCCGATGATTGATTGATTTGAAACAGGGACATTTAGTGAACTCTGGCATTTTCAGCTCATTGCTGTGGTTTTATGGACTGCAGCCTCAGTGTTTTGATTCACTCTCACTGTTATTAACCTTCGTCCCTGAAACAACAGTAAACCTTTTTAAACCAATCAGATGAATCTTTTTCATGCCTTGTCGGTATCAAACATCATATGGACAAACTTAGCAAGCTAGTGAAGACAGCAGAGAGCTCCCAAAGATTAAAAAATAAATAAATAAATAAATAATGACTCTAAAGTTGAACCAGGACAGGACAGCATATTAACGTAGGTTCGGTCCCTCTTATGGAAGCAGAACTACTGCAAATTTATGTTCCAAAACACTGCAAATTAATTCTTTAAATTCTTTAATTCCTTAAACCATGACATTTGTAACATGCCAAATTTAATCTAATTAGGTCGAAATTACAATGTAAATTAAGCTACCAGCGTTTTCACACAGTTTGCTGTCTGGAAATACATGCTAACCTAAATCAAATAATCTTGTTCCACTTTGTGATGAGTACTTGCTGAATGCTAGCTAAACTTTTCCTTCATTCTTTATTTTTCATCAATATTTTTGCTTGCAGGCATATGTGCATATTAGTGCTGCATAATTTGGTAAAAATTTGCAGTTGCAATTATAGTGGACAATATTGTGATTTGTGATTGCGATTAAGATATTGTAAATAAATTGCATCACCAATCTACTTGTTTGGTAATCAAGGAAAATGCAGAGAAGAATTATTGTTTTGAAGTGTGTATTTTTCAACTCAAAACGTACAAATACTATGTAGCATAAAAAAATACAAAGTACTATTTTCAGAATAATATACAAGAATAATAACAACAATATATATATATATATATATATATATATATATATATATATATATATATATATATATATATATATATATATATATATATATATATATATATAATTTACACAATTTACTCCAGGATTAAGTATTTCTGATGATATTTTCAGTAAAAACTTTTTTTTTCCTTTTTTGAAAAGAAATTCTTAACACTTTCAACGGTGCCGTACCTAAATCCCTAAAGTAGAGCTGGGCATTTTAGTGATTTCATTATTCGAGTACTCTAATTACATTATGCAGAGGCTATCGTTTCTGGGCAGTCCTCTGTCCGACTGGAAACACTGGCGTACACATGGAGCTACGTAAATAGTATTTACTTGACAGTTGCTGTTGCTCGCCATGATGGCGGCTTGTACTCCGACTCGACTAACACCATCAGCTCTTGGAAGCCCTCTGCTTCTACAAAACTTAATGGGAGCATATCCCTAGTGACCATCTATGCTACACAAGCTTAACGCCACCTATCTTGCGCTGCACATTTTTTGTCGTCCTTTTTGTCAAAGTATTTCTTGACATGGTGCACCAAATACTAAATGAATTGTTTCCAAACATAACACGTGCGTAGTACATGAATAGTAAACTTTTACTTGAATACTGACATCAACAACGAGTATTTGAATACTCGCACCCATCCCTAATCCAAAGTATCGCCAGACGTTGCACTGTTTTTCGCCTCCTACTTTTCTATGGTGTCCATGTGGGTCACTACGGTGAGCGTGGACCGATACGCCAGAGAGTCACGTGACAACATAACTGCGGCGGATATTGTGGCCGTAATGTCAACAGTCTTCACACACTACAATAGAGCAGAGCTCTGGAAGAGCTGTAAGAGAAGAGTCGCCACTCTCTCTACCCTATGGCGCTGGATAGGAGGTAGTCACGTTTACAGGCACTCACTCAAGTTTATTAATTAAATCGCATCTTTTATACGGTTATATGTAATAGCACAGCCCGACATTGTGATTGCGATTAGATTAATCGTGCAGCACTAGTGGATATGAGTACTTGCTGACTGCTAGGTAAACTGCATTTTGCTTTAAGTTATAAACATGGGAATTGTTGTCTGGAATGAAAACAAAGTAGTTAGCAACAGTGAACTCATTGAGCTCTGTCCATATCCTGTTTGTGAGGCAGTAAGTGAGAGGTTCCTATAAAGGGAAGGTCACTGTCATGTTTGGCACAGATCCAGCCCAATCAGACAGCTCTTCTGCCCCGTGAGCGCCAAATCTATTACAAGTCTGCGTTCATGGCAACCAATTGTTCTGAGATTTTTAGGTTTTCTGTAGAAAAAAAAGACCTTTATAAAGAAAAAAACCCCAAATGTTAATCACGCTCATCTGCCTCTTCCTCGCTGAGTATCCTCCAAAGTAACCCCACTTTATAGATAAAACATGGATTATTGTTTCTGAAAAATTAATTTTTGCCCCCAGACTTGACTGGGTTGTTGTGAGGTCTGTGTGAATTGACTGTAGAAGTGTAGTTTCTTGGTGAACTCCAGTGGGTAGTATGATAAAGGCAGTCATGATGAGGCGCATGAAGTAACGCCATGAAGCAGTTTGGATGAAAGCAGGCCAGGCTGGAGCAGAGCCCATCGCTCCATCGGCGCAGCCTGCACCGCATGCACTGCAGATTACCGCATGATCTATTTACATAAATTGCATCAGCAATGACGGAGCGTCACCACACCTTTCAGATGGCAACTGTAGAGCACTTTCCCGACCTGCTGCACTCAAACTCAATGCTAGTGTGTAAGTGTTGCTGGTGTGTTCACCTTCTTCTTCTGACTGAGGAGCCATCAGTGTTGCCAGCGTGATCCATGCTCCAGGGAGCTTGGTTTGGGGCTTTAAATGGCTGAACAGGCTTGATTTCGAAGCCTTTGCAGAGCAGCAGTTGTGCTGGAGGCCAGTGCCACTGGCTGGGCCGCAGCTAGTCGCAGCGGCTCGAACAGAGCAGCCTTTGTTAGCTCCTGGAGTCCTTGTGACAGAGCTGCCACTCCCTTTTTGGCCAAAGCTGCTGCCGGGGTGACTGGAGGGAGGGGCAAGGGGCTCAGGATGTCGGGCAGTGGAGGTTGCAGACCCCCCCTGACAATTCCCTTTTCTCCTACAAGCGGCATAGCAGTAGGCATGGATGATTGATTACATGCTTTATGCTCTGATTGGTCCCCTCTCACGTCTGCTGCTGCATAGTTTGAAAGAACTGAGGGGTGTGTCTTTAAGCGGGCTGCACTCCTCATTGTTTGTCCCATGAATTGTCTACCTAATTTTGTTGTTCAGGCAGAGCTGGAATCTGTGGAACATGAAGCATCTGTTCACCTCTCTGAACAAGAGAATTTAGAAGTTTATGCTTCTCTTACATTCAGAGATAATTGTCTTAACTAGATTAGACTCGATCTCAGGAGAAGCATGTTTGTGCGTTTTGTACCTACACATGAATCAGTTGCATGTCTTATTCTAGCTGATATCTATATCTCTAATATTCCATGCAGACAGACCACAGATGATGGTTAACTGTAACTGTTGTAGTTACTAACCAAGTAACGCTTTATCAGTTTAACATGATTACAATCAGGGTGTGATTTGTGAAAAACCCCCCAGATATTTTGAGAAACAATTTTATTCAGAAAAATGACCGCACAACAACGGGTGGCAGCAATGTCGCATCTTGTTTCAGCTTCTGTTGTATTCTTTCTCAGGATTTTTGGTTGTGATCCTGTAAAATTCGACGATATGCTGCTTTGGATTCTTTTTATTTTTCCTTCATTTGACTGTATCTATTGTTTTGGTACTGATGAGGCAGGCAGGACTTTTGAATTTCAAGAAAATCGGTTGGTTTTTAAAATAAGGGCGTATTCACACCAGTTAAGTCCTTTAGTCCGCTTTCTTTGGTCCGGACCAAATTACAGTGTTTCTTTTTTTGGTTTGGTGCGGTTCCTTTTCACATTGCAGTTTTCGCAAAAGTCCCAGAATTTGTCAACACACCCACATGTGTGCAAAGATCAGTCATTGGACAAAATGGTCTGGGGGCGGGGCATGTGGGGCATGTGGTAAACAATAATGGAGATCCAGCGTGCTGCACGCGTGCTGATATTGATTTGTTTCATACAGTTACAAAGATTTGCAGAAAATTTAGATTTCTTTTTCACATCTGCAGAACTACCACTTTGGTGCAGGTAATCCTGCTGCACCTTCATGTAGCTTTGTCCCAAGGTTTTTTTTTTTGTTTGTTTTTTTACTTTCACGTTACATTGATCTGCCCACCGGCTGTTTGGTCTGCTCCAGAGTTCGATGGTTTGTATTCGCATCAGCCTGAAAGGTCCGCACCAGGGATTTTTCTGGTTTAGTTCGAACCCAACAAGGCAGGTGTGAATATGCCCCAAAATTGCTGTCTGCGAGCACGACGGATCAAAATCACATCACAACCAGAATGCACACACCCATTGTATTTTAGCTGTGTTAATAATTACAATGTAATGGTGAAAATACTTTGGGTGGGTGGTTGGGGGGTGGGGGTGGGGTAATTCAGCAGGTGGTAGGATGTGTAAACCAGAGGGCTGCTGGGGGGTTAACTGAGCACAGAACCACAACACAGCACAGCACACAGCTGATGAGTGCCCAGATCTTAATGTCATAGACAACAATGAGATCAATCAGGAGCACAAAAGATGTCAGTCAACCCAAAAGTCTTTTGACCCTATGTTAAAGGATTTTGCTGCTCCTGTCTTTTGTAGTCTTACGTCAAAATTTTTTTCTTTTAATAATGTCACAATTATTCTCACTCTGTTGATGTATCAGAGAAATTAATTGCATCAGCTTCTTATAATTACCACTCGTGTTGGCAGAGGCTGTTGTTTCTGAGCAAAATTAAACCATTTTACATTTTTTTTTTTGGCCTTCGACAGTACCACCAACCTTCCTAAGAGGAGCAGTAGTTACTCCGTGATGGTATTATAATGAGGTGTTTATTCATAACAGTAATGTTTGTTTGTGGATGTAGCAACATCATCCACTGGTTTTTGGATTTTTGCCACTTTGGGTTGTTTTTGCAACAGATGTGACAATTAGCGCACTGGCGATAACAGTAAAGTCTCGAAACCCAACTTGGGGACTTCTCATCGCAATTTGGATACCTGCAGTAATATCTCTGCACTTTTTTTGTTGTCTTTGCAAAAATGTAACTTTGGCAATGCTCACCAGTATTAAGGATGCAAACATATGGCATACATTTGAAAACTACTTGTTAGAACTAATTGTGTAGCATATTACTGTCTTACTGGTCATTACGGTGGATGGCAGTTTTGCAGCGGTTATGACGTCAAGCATGGAACGTCAGTATGAGTTCTTGAACAACAAAAAAATTCTA
>CAAKHG010007759.1:39061-51768 GCA_901007715.1 Dactylopterus volitans
ACCCACAGCCTAGAGGAGGAGACGGCCAACGTCTCCACGGCAACTCGTATGGTCAAGGCTATGTACTCCGTAAGTAGACACCCATCTGAGTCACCACGGAGGCCACAGAGAGAATGTTCAGGACAGGCAGTGGATCAAGGAACCAGCAGGACAGGGAAAACTGGAGCAGGTAAGACACCTCCCAGCCACAAACAGACAGAGATTAGAAAAGTCACAGGCTAACCTCATGGTCAAGAACAGAAGGCTGTAGTGTTTACCAGGATGTCAGTCCACAGATCAGGCATGAAGCGAAGACAATCTGGCAAGGAGCGAGCGGATTGAGGCTGCATATGTACTGGCTTGATTGTAGATGGAGAGCAGGTGAAAGCAGCAGATAGAGGCAGTTGAGCTCATGAGGGGTGTGTCTGAGCAGCAGAGCAGGGGAAGGGGCAGAGCAGACTGTGACAAAAAAGGCGACAATCTAAACGATAAGTGTAGGAAACAATCACATAAGGCTGCACAACGTGGACAAAGCTTCATATCTCAATATTTTTGCCACATATCTCAATAGCGATATAAAATGTGATAAGAGTTCACTCTTATCTAAAATCTTTGTACAACTCTGGAAAGAATGAACATCGAGTCAACTTAAAATACACATAGCACTGATGCAATGATTTGTTTACCTGCTGCATCGGAGTTTTTAATTCACACTTGACAGCCTTATACTTTGATGCACTTTGTTTGCATTTCTTCTCAATGATCTTGAAGATAACATTTTCTGAAACTGTAGTCTGTTATAACCTACTTTCATTTTTGTATATCCTATATTTTTCATTATATTTTAAAGTCATTCTGTGTTAATTGATCCGCTGAAGAAATATAAAATTTAAAAAAATTAAAGTCCTTGTAACAGGAGATGTGGGAGATTCGGCAATGTTGGGTACGTTACTTTAAAAAAAAGTAATCAGATACAGTTACGTAGAAATGTAGAACAACAACCAAATAGAACCAAAAAATGCTAAATGTGCAAAAGTTAAACTTTAGTATATAAGAATAAAATGCAAATAGAAAATAGCAAGAAATGTAACATAGATGCAAATTGTGCAGACTAAGAATTAAATACTTTTATAGGGGACCATGGTGGTGCGGTGGTTAGCACTGTTGCCTCATAGCAAGAAGGTCGCAGGTTCGATCTTTCTATGTGGAGTTCGCATGCTCTTCCCGTGTCTGCGTGGGTTCTCTCTGGGTGCTCCTTCCCACCTTCCAAAAGCATGCTGAGGTTAATTGGCTACTCTGAATTACTCATAGGTGTGCATACGAGTGTGAGTGGTTGTCTGTCCTTCATGTGGCCCTGCGATGAGCTGGCGACTCATCCAGGGTGTACCCCGCCGTTCGCCCGTTGTCAGCTGGGATCAGCTCCAGCATGACCGCAACCCATAATAGGAATAAGCAGAAGACGATGAGCTGAGATAAGAATACTTTTATAAACAAAAACAACTAAACTAAACAACGATGCAAAATCTCCAAAAAGTATATAACTATATACATAAATACAAAATGCATGCAAAAGAAATCAATAACATAGAATGTGCATAAACTATATCAGCCAAATAACAATTACTAGTGTGTTTAACCACTTGTTTATTGCAATATTTATCATAATACTTGGACTCACTGACTGGAGTGAGGTTAATGAACCGAATCATCTGAGTACGCGGTGTTTCAGGTGAGTTCACCTACTCAAGTCAGTGAACCGATTCAGCCAAATTAGCTGAATGTGTGCTGTTTCCAGTGAGTCTGCTAACTTGCTTTGTGTTCTTAGCATTAGCTAGCCAGAGGACTCATTGGACCCAGCTTAATGGAGACCTCGGACTCATCATTCGTGATTCCGTTTATTTGTAACACCTTTATTCCCATCTCTGCGATTCAGTGACTCAAGATAATGAAACATGTATTGTGTATGTGTAGTTAGGCATTCAAAGTTACGTACAATGTGTTTTCTTTCCATATTAGGTACCTCCAAAATATAAAATTCCAAACTCTATTTTGCCTCAAAATTTCAGCACTATTAACAAAAACTAATGTCTGATCTCGTAACTTAATCTGACGTTTTTTTAACTCAGACAAATTGGGGAAAACCTCATCGTGCCTGGCGGGGTGAAAACCATCGATGCTCACGGACGCATGTTGATGCCGGGTGGCATTGATGTGCACACACGTTTCCAAATGCCTGATCGAGGCATGATGTCCGCTGATGACTTCTACCAGGGCACCAAGGCGGCTCTGGCAGGAGGCACCACAATGATAAGTAAGTCATTCACCATCTCTCTGCTCAGCCAGTTAATGTGTCCTGCCTTTTCTGCGAATCAAAGTCAGCTTGAATAGCACATAATTTGACATAAATTACATGACAATAAAATAAACAGTGCTGCATTTGTTAGAGTTGAGAGCTGCTTCCATTAAAGGATCCAATTTCAGGTTGAAACAATATCACGATCAGCTAGTAATGAGTATTAATTTGGCAGACATGTTACGGTCCACCTCTCTCTCAGCTGCCTGCTGAGTCTGAGTCTGCTGAGACCCTGCCGCTAAACTGCATATCACGACTTGTCCCCTTAACAAAGCTCCTCCAGTGTGTCATACTGCCTCTCACGGCATCTCATCTGCCTCGGCAACACTCAGCAGAGAGGGGCATGAAACAGTGGAGGATTAGTCAGCACAATCAATAATGACCTTGCATGACTCGCCAGTGCTCATGTCAGGGACACGACCCCAACAGGGCCCACACAAGTCTTGTATCGCCCTTGTGATGGAGGCCATTCTGTGTTCTGCAGCTGTGGTGATTTGGTGGCCGTTGTTTGCATGACTCTTTAAAACAATGTACCATAAAAACTACAACTACTGCTTTCAGAGGGTTTAAATTGCCTAAGCGTTGCACAGTTTGGAGTTGCACCACAGACTGAAATAATAAGCACTGTTTCTTTTTTTTTTTAAATCATGTTGGAGTTCCCAGTTTAAATCTTCGGTTTTGCACTTTAATATGAAACATTTAATAAATCTTTGTCTACATGGTTTTGTGCTGCATTATTCAGTGACATGCACTTTGCCAATCTGATTGATTTGGAGGGAAAATAATCATTTAAATTAACTTGATTAATCCCCCCCACACACACACACACACACACAATACAATACGCTGAAAGGAAACTGTGGATATTCTTTTGTGCTTCAAGGCAAAACATTAGTAGACATTAGTTAGACATTTAGTCATGATTTTTATTGGTGATGCATGATAAGTCTTCTTTTAGCCAATACCAATAACTGATAAATGTCATGGGCGATAAGGTAAGATAACCAATGTTGCATTTAACTTTTCATAACCTTCATTAATATGACTTATGTTATTGTTGTTAACACAAGAATGACATATCATGTTTCCAACTGTCAAATGTTCTTCCACTCCAATTACTTTAGTCTCATCAATCATGCTGTTGATCTGGTAGATACCTTAACAGTATTTTTATGGTTCTTGTTGTTAGATCATTTTTTTAATGGAAAAATGAAACAAATTAAAAACAAAATCAATATTTTGTCATCTTATTATATGTTCTGTGTTAACACTCTGAAGTAGCAATAGTTTCAGCACTGTTGTGAACAATGACTCACCTTATAGACTATAATAGAACTGAAATGTAAAGTATTTATTTATTTACAGTAAAGGAAACTGCAATATTCAGGACATATGACTGTATAATGTTGTGCTGAGGGAAATGTGAACAATACTTTATGTTGTGTCAGATTGAATCTTGGAATACACCGTATTTATAAGCCAACAATCGGCTGACTGATGACCTTAAAATGATGAACTCACATTTATATATTTGACTTAACTTCATGCGGCTGCAGGTTTCATTCCTCCCCCTTTATGTGTTGATGCTATTTCACTGCATCTTTACAAAGATTGTTTACATGGAAATGAAGTGTTACTCCTGTTGTGAGGGCATGAATTTTTTGCACTAGCGTTCCACACTAATCAACACAGAAATGTACTTCAAACAATGCAACCACATTTCTCCATGGTGTTTCTAGACAATGAACGTTTTTAAAAACAAACAAAAGTGCTTACTAACAAGTCACACCAGTGCTTCTACACCATGTTCCAAAATATTATGCAAATGATATTTTTCTCTGATTTCCATAAATAGAATTGTGAAGGTGATATCAAAAAAGTGATCTTATTTTGATATATAACCTGGCCTGTGAATATGTTTTTGATTGAAATAGGTTTTTATTTCAGTAAATTTGACCTCCCATTGCTACAACAAAAGAACATTTTCAGTTCCTAGCAACCTATAAAATGTTGTGAAACTTAGTTGTGCGTAATAATTTGGAACAGTGCATTTTGAGTTTTTTATTTAAAAAAATACTATTATCATTGGGAGGTTTGTTTAATAATATTCAAATTATGTGGTTCATGACTCGGAAATAATACTGACTGTCATTTGCACTGACCATCTACGAAAACCAGAGAAACATGTAATTTGCATTGTAATTTGGAATGTGGTGTAGTTATAGTTTTGTCACTTTGTCTCTATAAATGATTGCAACATGCACTTAAATAGCCACTGTGGGAAGAAAGACAGTCATTACAAAATAATGTAAAAATAATAAAAACTGCTGAATTTCCTCTTAGCACTTGCCTCCTTCTCTTCAGTTGACTCAACAACTGAACTCTCCCTCAAAGCAAAACATAATCACATGTGCAAAAATTAGGTGTCAGCAGAGTGACACTTGGCTGCCAGTCAGAACATAATCATGATCTGGGTCACAGAGAGTTAGAAACACTGGCTGAAAGTCCTGAAATTTTTATTGAGTGACTTTTCATGTTTGGAAGGTCCACACCAGCAGATATGAGTCATTATGTCCAGATATGCTCCTGTACATATCAGAAACCTAGTGATTACAGTTATTACGACAGATTACTGCCAATTTCAGAGAGGCCCTATTTTAAGGAAAAGTAAATGGTGAACAGCTTATGACTTGGCCTGAAAAAAGGAATCAGTCAGATTTCTGCTATAACTGTTAAAAACCTCAAACATTTTTTTAAAATTAAGATCTTGAGCCCAGGTGAACATCGTGGTTGGGTGACAACAATGACTAGATACTTTACTGATTTTTAAACATAATGGATGGAAGATTTTTGTATTTGGCTCTTTTCATGGAAGAACATGCTTCTCAAGTGAGATTTGTGAACATCAAGGAATCTAGACGCTCAATAAAATCACAAGTAAGATAAAATGGTATAATTTATTGTGGATGTGTTTGACTGTGTGTGTGTGTGTGTGTGTGTGTGTGTGTGTGTGTGTGCGCGCGTGCGTGTGTGCGCGCGTGCGTGTGTGTGTGTGTGTGTGTGTGTGTGTGTGAATCCAGTTGACCATGTGGTTCCAGAGCCAGGTGTTAGCCTCATCTCTGCCTTCGAGCAGTGGCATGAATGGGCCGACAGCAAATCATGCTGCGACTACTCGCTGCATGTCGACATCACTGAGTGGCACAAAGGCATCCAGGAGGAGATGGAGACTCTTGTGAAGGATCATGGTACAAACCAACCGGCTTACTTTTCAAATAATCCCAATGGTACACCTGAGAAATAGAATAACCCACACTTGTGGCCCCCTTGAGGCCACAGCGTGCTACTTACAAGCTTAACAGTGACCAGATAACTTGCTATAAACCGTTTTGGTTTGGTGCAAGTTAGTGTTTGTGCAGGTTCCTGCAAGTTAGCTTTTGTTCAAATATTTAATATGTAAAGCACACCTTTGAGCTTTACAGATCACTACATGACTTAAGCTGTGGATCATTTTTCGGTTTAAGTCATATTGTCGCAATATCACATTCAGCTTAACTGATAACATAATCACATCTTTTTCAACTTTAAAATCCCCTTTCATGCATGATTTATTTAACACTGACAACTTGTGTTTGTCAGGTGTCAACTCTTTCCTCGTCTATCTGGCTTACAAGGATGTTTTCCAGCTCACTGACGCTCAGGTGGGGCTTCTGGGCTTCTTTTTTTCATTTTAGCATAATCATTCCAGTCATGCGGCTGTAATGGAAGCACATGCTCGGCTCCATGTTGCATTATCTTTCCCTACAATATCTCAGCTGTCATGGTCCAGTTTTGAAGAATCCAGTACAGTACAGTACAGTATTCATTGTTAGTATGTCTTGCTGTCAACACTGATGCATTAATGCACCTGAATCCTGTCATATATACTGCAATATAAAGTGTGGTTTAGCAAAACAAGACAGAGATTATGTTGTTTGCTGCACTTAGCTCAATCACGTTGGACCAGACTGAGAGTACAGCCTGAATAGTAAACCACAGTTAAAGCAGAGATAGTTATCAGAAGCTTACAATTTGATGGCAACATGGACCCTGGGTGTCCCTCCAGAGACTGAGGGGATCATGATAGCCACAGCTCATATCAGTCTCTTGATGTAATTGAATGATTATGAATTATAATGATTGATGATTAATTCCTTCAAGGCTGTTCGAGATAAATCCATGTTGGTCGTTGCACCTGTGTGAGGAATGCAGGCATGCCAGAGCAGCCTGAGTTTATCTTTTGCTGTCCAGTGTCAGACTTTGATGGCTCATTATTGTTGCCAACCTGACAGGAGGAGAGATGATAATTCATCTAATGCTTCAGTTTTCCTGGAGTCTGTGAAGCTGCTTAAACAAAGAAAGAGTGTGGGAGACTCAAGTGCTATGTGAAATTCAGGGTCCAGGTTTGATTTTACCCCAAAAACATTGAGTTATGACTTGTGAATGTCTCTTAAAGCACTAAAAGAAATGCATTTTCTATATTTTTTCTTGTAAAAAAAAATAAAAAATATCTTGTTACTCATTGCAGGTGTATGAGGTGTTCAGTGTGATCCGTGACCTGGGAGCCATTGCTCAGGTGCACGCTGAAAATGGAGACATTGTAGCTGAGGTATGTCACCTGAGTAAATAATCAAATAACTAGAAATAATTTTCAACTGGATGATATTCTTAAAATTGATGATATAAACCCAAGCAAGCACAAAAACCATTGATGATTAACAAACCCTGAAAAGCTGTAAGACCTAATTTTGCCCACCATTGCCATGAGATGTGATGGTTTTTACTGCAAAGGCTAGACACCTGCTCACGTCTCCTCATCTCACATACATGTAATGTTTGTGTTTGTGCATGGATGTGTGTTTTTAGGAGCAGCGCCGCATCCTGGAGCAGGGGATCACTGGCCCCGAGGGACACGTGCTGAGCCATCCTGAGGAGGTACGATAGCGTCTCTGTACCATACCAACTAACCTGTGTGGATTTTGCGGAAAAAGCTGAAACGGGAACAGTTAGTCTTCATAATGAATTTTCACATTCACCATTATTAGATATGGCCTTTCCAGACCTCACAGATGTCTTTTGGTGTGAGGTTGTGTTAGGATGTGTCTTGGCAAATACTTAGCAATCAGGTCCATATTCCTAGTTTTACCAGTCTGTCATGTTCTTAAGCTGAATTCAAATAAAGGTTTCTTATAGTCCAGCAGAGGGGAGTTCCTGGTCAGTCTTATCAATAGTGATGCAAACTTTATAACAAAATCAACAAACAGCGCATCCAAAATATGAAAGAAAAAAGGCGGAAGGTGGGGGGGGGCGATAAATGTGATACAAAAGGAATGATAGACAAGATGAAGAATCCAGAGCTCTCTCCTTTTGGAGCATCATGCAAGTAGTCCAAAGAGAGAAGCCAGTGCTGCAGAGCTTTAAACCTGCATTATCTGTTATTGGCCAGCAGAGGTGATTCCAGCAATTGCATAAAGAACCCTGATTATATAGAAAAAAATAGTCAATTCTCTTGATTTATTACCTAAATAAACATTTTAATAAGTTGATGGTCTCAATTGTGAGTTTCAAATTTTGTTATTCAATATAGCATAATGTTAATTATGTAAATGGTTTAGGGTAAATTAGTTGATATAGGTATTCTTTAGGGCAAAGGTTAACAAAACCACTTGCTGAGAGCTACTGCTCTGCATGTTTAAATGCCTCCCTACTCAAACACACCTGATTCAAATGATCAGCTCATCGCTCATTAAGCTCTGTGGAGGCCATCTAATGGCCCAAGCATTTGAATCAGGTGTGGTTGAGGGAACTCTCAAGAGTTGGTGACCCCTGCTTTAGAGTGTCGCCACTGAGTGACATTAATCTATAATGTTTCTGAAAATCCATTCGCTGGCTACCACTAGCGCTGATGTTATCGTCCTAAACCCCCTCCCAAAGTTTTTTTTTTGGCATTAAAGCACAGGACTAGGAGTTGAGATAATATTGCCAGGAAGAAGAGAGAAATTATGGACATGCAGAGGACAGCAATGAAAGAGATGAAGCAGGTCTTCTCAGTGAGTGTGCAACAAGAAAGAGGCTCAATCCAAAGTCATTCCGCCACTTTCACATGTCCTGTATCTGCCTCTTAAACCAAACTTCCATTCTTTCCAGGTGGAGGCGGAAGCTGTTAACCGCTCTGTGACTGTGGCCAATCAGACAAACTGTCCTCTGTACATCACCAAGGTGATGAGCAAGAGCGCCGCTGATGTCATCGCTCAAGCCAGGAAGAAGGGTGAGACTTGGAAGCAGCTTGTCAGATCAGAGAATTGTAAAATACAAAGCTCAATCAACCATTTCTGCCATAAACTAATATATAGAACACATTAGCTTAAATTCTCAGTTCCACTGAAATGAAATGTGTCAAAACGTGACATTTCACTGAAAATAGATGTAGGAAATGAACATAAAAAAGTAGTGTGTGGCATTAAAATGGGACTGAACTTTCAGGTACTGTGGTGTATGGAGAGCCAATCACCGCAAGCCTGGGAACAGACGGCTCACACTACTGGAGCAAGAACTGGGCCAAGGCAGCTGCCTTCATCACCTCCCCTCCGCTGAGTCCTGACCCGACAACACCAGACTATCTCAACTCCCTGCTGTCTTGGTAAAAGGAAGTTTCAAACATCGGAATTGGAAACTTGGTGACAAATTTCATCATGACAACAGTTAGAATACATGGTGCGCATATTTTCTCCAAACATTACAATAAGTGCAGTTAACTCAGTGTCTCCTTTCTACTCCATGGTCTCTATAATAGTGGTGACCTGCAGGTAACAGGAAGTGCACATTGTCCCTTCAACACTGCCCAGCGCGCTGTGGGTAAAGATGATTTCAGCTTGATTCCTGAAGGTGTCAATGGCACTGAGGAGAGGATGTCCATTATCTGGGATAAGTGTGTGGTATGTATATATTCTGAAATATGCAAAAATGGGCTAAGGATAGAAAATATTATGTTTAATCTATATGATATAAGCATACTGCATATTGTGATACAGCATATTGTCTTGAAAATTGATGGTTGAAATTACGTATTTCGATGTGGATTTAGATTCTTGAGAATTACTGGTTGGATATCCTACAGATATTCAAGGTTTTTAGAGGATCTTAAATGTTCTCTGAGATCGTTTAGCTGTTGTTGTAAATTTCAATTTACCCAGAGTTTTGTTTTCTGATCAACTAGCTGCAAAACCATAGGCTTCTATTAAAGTCTATGAGCAAAACTCATTACATAACCCTCAGCTATATTTAAATTGAGTTAGCAAAGTTTCATGCATGCAGGCAGGCTGAGACTCTTTACCTGGTATATATTATTTCTTAGAAAAGAACATTGGTATTTTTCAACCTCAGTGCTAAAGCAATTTCAGACAATGTTTCATTATTCCTTATGATTATGTTGCAAACATTTGTGGTTGCTCGATACCAACCACTTTGAAACGTTTTTTGTTCTGATCAATCATTTTGACCTGAAGCCATTGGAAAATAGGGCCCAGGTTGAGCAATATCAAAATTTAAAGTTCTTTAAGATTTGAATGTCAGCATTCCGACATTAGGCTGAAAGCCCTGTGGTACCCAATGCAACGGCAAGCATGCCTTTTTTTTTTGACTAGGCCCAGATTGGCATGGTACTATAGTAATATTGGTTTGCAATTATTGCGCCTGATCAGATATAGAAAGGCAACTAAACCTGAAGCACTTGGAGAGCACAAAGCTATGCACAGGCAGCACAATGTCTCCTCTGTTATCTCTCCAGATTTTTGCAGCTCCAATCTGTAGTATGGATGCCTCTGGTGTCATTCTAATCTACTTGCTTATCCTGCCTCATAGCTGCTAATAAGCTTCACAAACATTCCAGTCCAACTGCACAGTCAATAACTTTCAACTTAGTCACGAAATCAAGCTTGAAAGTAACACTAAAACAGGACCAATTCCTTTGTTTGTGTCTGCACTCACTAGCTGTGACACACAAATGCCTCAAGGAAACACAAATCATTTAAAAATTAAATACATGATAGATTACACTGAGTAAGACAGACATGCTGTCTCAGAAAGAAGTCCCACCCTCAGCTCTGCTTCATTTTAGGTGACAGGCAAGATGGATGAAAACCAGTTTGTGGCGGTGACCAGCACCAATGCTGCCAAGATCTTCAATCTGTACCCCCGCAAGGGCCGTATCGCCGTGGGTTCAGATTCTGATCTTGTGCTATGGGATCCGGATGTCACAAAGATTGTCTCTGCCAAGAGCCACAACTCGGTACAGAATCTTCACTTGAAACCTCCTTAGAATTATACTTGAAAGCCTCTTCCTCATCTTCAAGTAAAAAATATGGGTGCTATTTTCCTATACTTTGGATCAATAAAATGATCAATTGGTATAAAAAAAATCATTGCATCATGTTCAGTATTGCACAAGAACACTGTAGCGTCAACTGCAAACGGCTACAATCGTGAAACATGATAAAATGGGGCAATCGTCCACTAAAATGGCTTGTGTTGTCACTGACAGACTCAGATTAGTACTATACATTATGGAATTATGTGTACTGCTACAGATCAACATAGTGGCTAATATTCTTAGCCTGCCTTCACTTTCTCTACTCTTGGAACAGCATTTTTCTTTCTGACAAGACAACCTCTTTTCCTGTTTGAATGCCTCCCAGTCGAAATGCACTCTACTGACAGGAGTGTTTTCCATCCATGTGTAGCTAGCTTTATCAGCCACGACTTCAGCATGTATGTCTGCGTTTATTTTTTATCTCTTTGAATTTCTGTGTTCTGCTCTTCACTGGAGGGCTCTCTTATGTTTACACTTCCTGCAACAACCCATGTCACATCACCTCCTCTGAGACTTCTGTTAAAAGGTACAAGGGATGAATAGGCATTAATTGATAACTGATTGTTAAAAAGTTTTTCAGTCATGTGGAATTACGTTGATCCAATATTCATACTAGCAAAATTGTTGTTGTGTATTGCATTTCTTCATGCAATGCAAAGAATTTCAGTGCAGGACAGCATCTATAAGCACAACTATGTTCAGGGGACCAGGTACACTCAGCTGCCATAGAAATCACAGTAAATGTGAAGCAACTTGGCTCCCTTCAGAGCAGCTGTTTTCAGCTTCTGGACTGAGGATCATCAGGTGGCAATTGCACCTCACCTCAAAGCACGTTGAAAAACTCATCGTCCTCAACAGGCTGGAGTTACTTTAGTGTCACCACCTTTATGAAGGTCACCATATTTGTCATTAGAATTCGTTCAAATTACATTTTTGATAAAAACAAAAAAAACAAAAAAAACAATCCGAAATGCATCCAGTATTTTTTATAAACATATTTTTTGAGAATCATGTCTAAAAGAGGCTCAATGATGTTTATGATGACAGCAGTAATGTTTGCTGGTCAATTTTTGAAGAGGTCTCGTCTACCTTAAAAAGTGCTGCATAGATTTTTTTTTTGTTTTGTTTTCTGTTTAATGGTCGAACAGTCAAATATAAAATACTTTGCTTAAGAGGATTGTTGTTGGTCTATTATTTCTTGTTGGAATAAAGATGTCCGAAAGGGAAATCATGTTTATTTTTTTTAGAGAATTTTCTGGCATCGGCATTTTAGTATAACTGATTGTATTGATCCATCAATGGGAAAATTAACAGTGTCTTCATATACCCATCCCAGCACAATGTCGTACACATTGTGCTGGGATCAGTTTTATTATGTTAGACAATTAGAATAATAGTATTGACAAACATAAGCTCTTTTAGTGGATAAATGCTGACAATGACCCGAATGGATTACACTGCAGCTGTGTCACAGGTGTCTGGTTATACCATTCTCGCTTAGACCTGAAACAGTTTCAAAAACTTTATTAATCCAAACACATGGGAAAATAGCGCCCATGGTGAAAAATACCAGAATTACGCTTCCCCCTCACTATGTGTATGATGTTTATGTACTTGTTGTTTGCCACCGTCTTTATGAAACATGAAAGATGACTCGATACAATTCATACAAAAGCAAAAACATTCTCCTTTGTGTGTAATTGATAATATGGATGACTGCCAGAACAACTGGTGTCGTGGCCCACTGATTCATTCTGTGAAATGAGGTTTTATGGCCGTCTTACTGCTGAGCAGGGTGTGGTGCCTCACACAGCGTCAAGGGAGTGATGTCATCCTTAAAACCTCCTAGAAATCTGGAACGCATCGTTTCTGATTGTTAGCAGGCAATGCGTGTGTGCGTGCGTGCGTTCTTGCTTGCTTTAAATGTGGGGCTGAAACATCAAATTGTGGCAAAATAGGTTTATGGACAAA
>CAAKHG010007762.1:30323-44056 GCA_901007715.1 Dactylopterus volitans
CACACACACAATTTCTTGCATCTACAAATGTGCACTCGCGCACACACACACACACACACACACACACACACACACACACACACACACACACAAACAACCTTTACTCATGAAATATTTTTTTTCTATGCAACCACAATGTACAATAAAATCCACTGACTAAATCTTCTAGCAGTACTGTCAGTTTCTCACACCACACAAACACACGTGCGCACACGTGCGCACACGTGCGCACACACACACACACATACACACACGTGCGCGTGCACACACACACACACATGTGCACACACACACATGTGCACACACACACACACACACACACACACACTTAGTAACTGACACAGTCATACTAAAGTCATGTGTTATCAAAACAAAACATTGCAGTATAGTATAGTACACACACATGCACACAGGCACACACACAAACCCGCACGAAATGTAGGCTATATACGCAGCTGATGAGGCAGATGGTCATAAGGCACAGACAGACATGTGCACTGGTTCACTCATGCATGAAAAACTCATACATCACACATTTCCTAAGAGTGGATGGTGAGCTTTAGAGTCAACATTAATGTAAGCTGTCAATTCAGAGCATGACCTACAGCTAAACGCGTGACTCAAATGTGCTAAATTTAGTTAGATAACAGTTGAATAACAAAATCACCAGCATGCCAGCGAACACTAAAGGAAAGCCTGTAGGGTAGGGATGCACAATGAGGGAGAAAGAAGAGTGGAACAAGATAAAAGATAAAAAGGACCAAGATGGCAAGTAGTGAAGGAGGTAAATCGAGGGGAAGAGGAAAGGAAATAAGGTGAATGGGAAGGAGGGATGCAGCTCTTTATACCCTTGGAGGTGAAAACATGGATACATGGAGAGGGTTTACACGCAAACCCAGTCTAAAGGTGAAGTTATGCCAGTGCATCATGGTGTGCAACTGTCAGTGTGAATAGGAACAGATATGCATGTGAGGACTGAATTTCATCCTTTCAATAGCACCAATGTACCACTGAATGGATGACTTGTACATAATTAAGTAAATGAATTATCTGATACGGACTTGCCAACCATCATAATGACTTTCTATGTAAGCTCCAATGATGCTGTAACTCTTCGTATTAATTTGGGCTAATCATACAAACATTCATGTCATCAGTTGTAATTCCCAGCATTAATTCTCATGATGCAGACTTATTTATATGTAACAGACATAAAGAGATGCTCAACTACACACACAGCCACACAGACACACACACACAAACCTTCAAGAATGTAATATAAACACACACACACACACACACACACACACACACACACACACACACACACACACACACACACACACACACACACACACACACACCAATAAACAGAGGAGCAATTTGAGAGAGGGAGAGAAAGAGAGGGAGAGTGTATGTGTGTGTTAATCTGGATTATTTGCAGAGATGAGGTTGAGTGGTTAGTAATCTGTCCAAACACACATCGACTCGCTTACTCTACTTGTGAGGACCGGTGCTGACATCATCTTAAAGAAACAGTCATCACCCGAGCACGCGGGGAGCTCGTCATCTTCCTCCGCCTCATCACCATCATCATCACCATTATTATTATTCATCATCGGCTTGTTGATGAGGAAGGGCGGGTGGTCCGGTTCATCCTCAGCCGCTCGTCACCCCGAGTGACTATTGATAATTGTGTGTGTATGCGACAGCAGCGGCGGCATCAGAACGGACCGCCGGGATCCTGTTAGGCCCGCACGGCCGTTTTAATGACATTAACTCTGCAGGAGGATCAGACCTTTAAAACGCCTTTAGCCTCTTAGAGCTGGCTGGTACTGGTCTGGAACTTGGTTCTGTGTGTAGGGTACCACTGGGGGTTGAAGCAGGTTCTCTTGGGCCTGAAAGTGCTCCCAGTGTGAGCTGGAGCTCTTTAGTATCTGAATAGAAAAATTCGTAAATTGTTCCATGGATACATGTGGTCCAAGAGAAGACCGGGTCCCCTAGAAACTTCAAATGGCCCCTGAAAAGGACTTACTTTCATTTCATCAAGTTCATTAAAGTGGTCTTTGAAGACCCTCTGTGTTAACTTCAGACTCTGACAGGTGGTCTTTAGGACTCCTTGAGAAAGCACCTTTGTGGATCACAAGCCCCTTTCACACCAACATTCCAAGGAATTTATATTTCCAGGAACTTATTTACCTGGGTAAAAGAGTTCCTAGTAATCTGCATGGTTTGCGTTTCAATTTTAATTCAAATCAGGCTGAAACTGCACGGAACCACGACCCTCTACAGACGTAGTCCTGGTTAAACCCCAAACCCACACACATTTACACTAGTGCTGCAGTTAACTCTACTTACATACAACTTAAAAAGTACTTGCACTGTACTTATATATTTAGATGCCATGCAAATGAACAAACAGATATTAGGCCTGACGTTTTTGATAAAATCTAAATGAAAACCAAAAGTGCAAAAGCAAGCAGCCATGAGATTTACAACACACAAAAAAAGGCAGTAAAGATTTCAGGCTTCTGGCTGAGTGTCTGGACAAGCCGGTCCAGGACCGCTAGAGAGCCGGTCTGGACCTTGCGGTCCTGCCATCTTGAGTTGTCGCGTCCCCTGAGAACGTTTCCTCCACGTGTGGCGAGTCCCAGTGGTCCATCTGGAACTCACAATACATAAATCAGTGTTCAGCTCACGGCGGCAACGCCGACACATCCAGTCCTTTCTTGTAACCTCGTTTAAGCTTCTTCAACTTCTCCCGACTTTATTCCACCGACTCGAAGTCCCGCTGATCGACGTCTTCGGCAGATCAGGTCCTTCTACGTCTTCTCGTAGATCTTCCTGTTTTGCCTGTGTCGTCTAACCCATCAAAACACAAACAACGTAAAGAAATGTAGAAATGAAATAAGCAAGTTTGCAGCCGCAGGTTTAAACATGGCGGGTGAACGTTAAGTCTGCTAGTGTGTTCCACCAGTCGGCGTTCTTCAGCACACAGCTCCACCCCCAAGATTTCTGGGTAACCCGAAAGGCCCTACCTCGCTACTAGGTACTTTTTCGGAGAAGGTTTTGGCGGGAATGCTGCTCTGAGGATTTTCACAATCCCGGGTAAATGAAAAAAGTTCCTGGAAACTGTTAAATCGTACATTGAATGTAGCCAGAAATAACATATCTCAAGGACTTGAATCAGGTCAACTGGACTTGGTTCTGCGTCTGGAAGATATTCAGCCCCTTATGGACCCCTAGTGGGGTCCATCAGTTCATGCGGTTCCCAAGACCAGAAGCTGGTCGGACTGGTGGTGGAGTCCCGACATTTAAAGCTCAGTTGGAGTCGCCCGCTGTCTTAGATGATAACAGATGCTGGGCTCAGGGTCCCTCGCTGGTGCTCCATTGTGCTTCAACGACTGCTGCTGCGGACTCGTGAGTGGCTGTTGTCAGAATCTTTAAAGTCACGTGAGGTCAGTTGTGCATGACCATGACTCTTTAACCCTAACCCTTGGCAGAGATGGAAGAAAAATGTTATAAATCGGAAAACTGAGATGGTGTTGGAACTTTTCCCTTCCCCTTCTCCTTGTTTAGGGAAGGTTTTTCCACTTTGACATGGATGCTTTTTTTTTTTTTCACCCATCTTTCTCTCAAACCATCAGTCCTCTCCTGTCCAGGATGTGCATGCTGCTGTCTTCAAAGGACTCGGCTTTCTCCTGAAGGTTTAGATAGCCGCCTGAGTCCGGACCCGAGGGGTTAGACCTTCCGCGTTGGACCGCGCGTCTCGTTCAGTGGCTGTTTGGTTTCACCAGTGTTCAGATTGTCACACCGCTCACTGGCCAGTGTACACCAGACATAAGATGATACAGCCCCTCCCCCTTCACTTACCCTGAATCAGGTCATCAGCAAGGGGGCGGAGCTAACCGCGAGAGGATTAGAAACATTTAGTACTGCATGAAAATAACCTCTCCTCTGTCTCTCCCTGTATTCCCTCTCTTTATTTCTGCCCCCCCATCTATCCCACTATCTCACCCTCTATGATCCCCCATCTCCTCTCTACCTCCTCCCATCCCCTTCTACCTCCTCCCATCCCCTTCTACCTCCTCCCACCCCCTTCTACCTCCACCCATCTCCTTTCTACCTCCTCCCATCTCCGCTCTACCTCCTCCCATCTCCTTTCTGCCTCCTGCCATCTGGCCTCTCTCAGGTCTGATCCTGCTCTTCTACCTGATCTTTTACCTGTTCCTGGCGGGGATGTTTGCTCTCACCATGTACATCATGCTGCTGACACTCGACGACTACAAGCCCACCTGGCAGGACCGTCTCGCTACTCCAGGTGAGAGTCGCGCACATGCCCGGACGGACCAAACACATCTAATTACGTCTTGACTCCAACCATCACACCTTAACCACGACTTAACTTCGCCCGCCAGGCCTCAACTACATCTTGATTCCACCCAGCACACTTTAATTACACCTTAACCTTATCCAGCGCATCTTAACTATGCCTTAATTTCACCCATAGCACCCTAACTACACCTTAATTGCACCCAGCACACCTTAAGTGCACCTTAACTTCACCCAGCACACCTTAACCATACCTCGTGCATCTTGTTGACAAACAAGGGTTGTGTGGTGCCGATACTACCAGCTGATATCCTTTGATACTTTGACTACAATTCAGCCCTTTTTGAATCTAGACTGCTACACCTCTTTGTGTATCATCTAGGAGCCCTGTTGTCCCGCATTACCAGTAGGCCTCAACGACACCTTAATTGCACCCATTTCCACCTTAACTGCACCTTAACCCCACCCAGTACCCCTTAACTATAGATTAACGTCACCCCAGCACACCTTAACCATACCCAGTACAACCTAACTACACCTTAATTGCACCCAGCACCCCTTAACCACACCTTAACCCCACCCACCACACCTTAACTACACCTGTATTATAACTGTCCCACCTTAACTACACCTTAACCTCACCCTGTGCACCATAACTACACATTAAATCCACCCATCACACCATAACTACACCTTAACGCCAACCAGCACACCTTAACTACACCTTAAATACACCCTTCACACCTTAGCCTCACTCTGTGCACCTTAACTACACCGTAATTCCACTCATTGCACCTTAACTCCATACAACACACCTTAA
Organism: Dactylopterus volitans; assembly: GCA_901007715.1. Lineage (NCBI taxonomy): Eukaryota > Metazoa > Chordata > Actinopteri > Syngnathiformes > Dactylopteridae > Dactylopterus > Dactylopterus volitans. The sequence goes on from CAAKHG010007762.1 coordinate 35,476, forward strand.
CTGCACGTTAATTCCACTCAGGACACCTTAAGTGCACCTTAACTTTACTCGGAGTGCCTTAACTACCCTTAGATTCCACCCATCGCACCTCAATTACATCTTAACCTTTGCCAGCTCAACCTAACTACACCTCAATTCCACCCACTACACCTTAACTCCACCTTAACCTTGCTTTGTACTATATCATATTTAAGCTAATTTATTCATTTTATTTATAAAATTTAATTAATTTAAGTATTTTATGCACCATTCCCCTGTGCCCCTCGGAGTACTCCTCAGAGTGCTGCGTTTTTAATCTAACCTTAACTACGCCTTAATTCCACCCATTTCACCTTAACCTCAACCCAGCACACCTTAACAATGCCTTAATTCCACCCATTTCACCTTAACCTCACCCAGCACACCTTAACAATGCCTTAATTCCACCCATTTCACCTTTACTTCAGCCAGCACATCTTAACTATGTCTTAATTCCACCCATTTCAACTTAACCTCGCCGTAACCTTGCCCAGCACACTTTATCTATGCCTTAATTCCATATATTTCACCTTAACCTCACCCAGCACACTTAAACTGTGCCTTAATTCCACCCATTTCACCTTAACCTCACCCAGCACATTTTATCTATGCCTTTATTCCACCCATTTCACCTTAACCTCACCTCAACCTCACCCAGCACATCTTAACTGTGCCTTAATTCCACCCATTTCACCTTAATCTCACCGTGACCTCACCCAGCGCTACTTAACCATGCCTTAATTCCACCCATTTCACCTTCACCTCACCTTCACCTCACCCAGCGCTCCTCAGCTACACCCTAAATGTTGTTGCCGTCATGTTTCAGGGATGATGATCCGCCCAAAGGGCGATCAGCTGGAAATCGACTTCTCGGTGTCAAACACGGAAAGCTGGGACGGCTTCGTCCACAACCTCAACACCTTCCTGTCTGGTGAGACGCTTGTTAATGGGAACCGGTGATCCGGCTCACACTGAGCCACCGCTGAGTCGTTCATGTGAAGTAGCGGGTCTGTTTCAACTTGAGAACACAATCAATGTCAGACATTTTTTGTATTGAATGCGCCCTGTCTGTCTCTCGACTGGCTGTCTCTCTGCCTGTCTCTCTGCAGCATACAACGACAGCTATCAGGTCCAGACCAATGACAACTGCCCTCCGGATCAGTACTTCATTCAGGAGGACAGTGGAGAGGTAAGCCCGTCTGTATGCTCGTTTTGCCTCCCTTATGTCAGGTGTATATGTATCTGTCTCACCCTCCACCTGTCTATGTCTGCAGGTCAGGAACAATCCGAAACGTTCCTGTCAGTTTAACCGGACGATGCTGGAGGAGTGTTCTGGGATTACGGATCGTTTCTATGGTTACAGTAGCGGTCAGCCCTGCGTGCTCATCAAAATGAATCGGGTGCGTTGACCTCTGACCTGTTGGCGACCCTGAGCCTAACAGCAGCTGACGGCTGTAATGTGGTTAGAATTCAGCACTCGGCCCACCCGCTGATGTACCTGGATCTCCTCACCTGTCTGTGTCCCGGTTTTCACCGGCTCGTGAACATGATTGAAAACACGGTGACTCGAAGCAAACTGGCATCGCGGATTCATTTTTGATGACTGAAAGTTTTGTCCGAGTTAAGAACCGGTGCACCAAGTTTAAAGTATTGCTGTAGTACTGCAAGAGGTACTGCACGTGGCCTTGTTGCGGGTCCTGGTCCTGGTCATCTCTCCCCTTCACCGCAGCAGTGACCTACAGTAGTTGGTCTACCGGCATGAGCAGCGAAGACCTCACAGATGGTCCAGGAAGCAGTGCGACACCTGGGTGGCCCTCAGCCTCACGTCTCACGTGTCATTGGCTGCTCATTCACCTCCAGTGGCTCATCATCGTCCGAATCAACTTCAAGTTTATAGTTTGTCAGACAAAATTGTTTTTTTTTTAAAAAAAACATTTTCATTTTCATACTTGTGTAGATACTGTGTACATATATATGTATATACTGTATACATGCAGTATAAATGTGCTCTCATCTGGCTGCTGGTTTGCATGCAGGATTTAAGTCTGCCACATTTGTTGAGTTTACTGGGGCATTTCCATGCTCATGACGGTATGAAATCGGCATTTTCACCTGATTTGGTGCGAATGCACCTTTCATGAAGCCCACAGAGGAGCAAACATACGGATGAGTACATGTAGTACCGAGATCCTCCTGCAGGGGCCGCTGCTGCAATGCAGTTAATACCTAAACGTGACAGGATCATCATAGATACTGTATTACATCACCATGTAAAGGAGTCAAAACTCGCAAGACTAACAGATGTATGAACTCTGCCTGTCTGTCTCTCTCTTCAGGTGATTGGCATGTTGCCAGGAAAGGATGGGGAGTCTCCTTACGTCACCTGTGGTGCTAAGGTCTGTCTGTCTGTCTGCCTGTCTTTCTGCATGTCTGTCTGTCTGCCTGCCTGTCTGTCTGCATGTCTGTCTTTCAGGTTTTTTTTTTATCTGCCTGCATGTCTGTCTGTCTTTCAGTATCTCTGTCTGTCTTCCCGCCCGTCTTTCTGTATTTCTGCCTGTCTGTTGTCCTCTCTGTCTATCTTTCTGTCTTTTTAATTTTGTATATCTGCCTGTATGTCTATCTGTCCTCTTGTCTGTCTGTATCTCTGCCTGTCTGTTGTCCTATCTGTCTGTCTTCCTGTCTGCTGGTCTTTCTGTTTTTGTATATCTGCCTGCATGTCTATCTGTCCTCTTGTCTGTCTGTATCTCTGCCTGTCTGTCTTCATGTGGTCTCCATCTTTTCGTCCTCAGAGATACAGAGTGGGGAAGGATGAGTGGGTAAGATCAGTAGAACTTTAGAACCGTAGTGATGAAGGTTCTCTAATGTTCTGCTGATCCTAAAAGTTTCACTATGAAGTTCAATGTTTAACTATTGTGTTGTGTGTGTGTGTGTGTGTGCACATGTGTGCGTGTGTGTGTGTGTGTGTGTGTGTGTGTGTGTGTGTGTGCGTGTGCACATGTGTGTGCAGAGGGAAGACAGTGATAAGATCGGACCGCTGGCGTATTTTCCTCCTAATGGAACCTTCAACCTCATGTATTACCCTTATTATGGCAAGAAGGCTCAGGTGAGATGCACATAGACACACGCACACGCACACGCACACGCACACACACACACACACACACGCACGCACGCACGCACAGTAACAGCGCTGTTAATGTGAATGCTCATTCATGTCTTCTCATTTATGTCAAATAGGAAACTGGATGCGTTATTGATTGCTGATGGCAGAGGGCGTGATGTGTTTGCTTTGTGTCCGATCAGGTGAACTACACTCAGCCGCTGGTGGCCGTGAAGTTCCTGAACGCCTCACTGAACACGGACATCAACATCGAGTGTAAGATCACCTCCAACACGCTGGCCGACGGCAGCGAGCGCGACAAGTTCGCCGGCCGAGTTTCCTTCAAACTGCGAATCAACGACAAATAAAGGTGAAAGTAGCGCCACCGCCCGCCCTGAGGAACCTGCCCGCCCAAGTCTGACTCTCCCAGCTTCTCGATGCGTTCACTGACCATTTTGCGGTAAACACGTGTTGTGATATGATCCCTCAGTGCAGCTTTAACTCAAACACCAACCAATCGGCATGCACACTTGCTCTGATGTCACTGCCAATGAGGAAGAACTGAAGATCGACGCTTGACAAGAAGATCTTCACCTCATCATCAGATCAGTCTGCATGAATGGCAAGGTGTTCGCTGCCCAACTCTCCAGCTGTCATAAACCTATTTATTTATTTATTTATTTATTTATTTATTTATTTATTTATTTGTATTTATTTATTTATTTACTCTTTTGGATTAATTGTGATGTGTCCAACTGCGTCTGATTTGTTTCTGTCGATGACATATCGTTTTAAACTGGCTCCGATTGGCTGTTTGCTGCTCAGACCACAAACAAGCAGGTCAACTGGACCATGGACCAGTTTGGAGAAACCAGGGCACCTTTGTCCTCTCGTTGCCATGGAAGCAGCTGAATCAGCAGCCAATCAGATGCCAGCTTTAGTAACCAGGGCGACAGCGTTGCAGTTTGACTTCATGTTGTTTCATCTCTCCTCTAACCCTAGCCCTGCCTAGCCCTGCCTCTCCTCTCTTTTGTTGTTTCAGCAGAACAGCTCGTTAGTCCATTAGATCATTGATTAGTCCGTCAACAAGTTAGTGAAATTAGTTAAAATTTCAAAAGCTGTGTCATTTTGTTCACTGATGATTATTTAATGTTATGTTTACTATTCTCACCATGGCGCGTTACCCTGACAACCAGGTCATGTGACTCACACCGTCTCTTCACCGTCATCCACTATGTCGCGCTGCACCTCCCCCTCCTCCCACCCCCCCCACCCCCCTTCACCTGTCCAGCTCTCCACCAATGGTCTTCCTGTCACACCAGACCAGCCAATCAGATGGTTATGCTGTATGATGTCATGTGAGACTTGTTTGTGATTGGTTGAATCCTTATGCTTAAAATTAAAGACAAACCCACAGTACGTTTGTGTTGTTTTACTGATCATCATGATGCCTCTGTTCACTGGGCAAATGATTCACACCACTGAGTCAGAAGTGTTTCTCTAATGTTATTGTACTGTTACTGGAGCAGCAGGTGGCGACAGAGAGCAACAATTATAACACAATATAATTGTTGTTATTATCAATAATATTTGAAAATTCAACAGAATTTCACTGCTTTTCAAAAATGTATTAAATAATATCTGAAGGAAAGCTTCACAGATGTATCTAATTCTGTCTAAAAATTACATAAATTATATATGGTATATATGTGATATAGGTTATATATTTTATTTGTATCCCCTGTTCAGTATGTCTTCTTTCAAAATTGTAATTTTAAATCAGCATTTGGCTACAGTGCATCTGATACTGATGATGGTATGTGTAGCATCGGTGTCTCTGTCATGTGCATGTGAAATAACTAAATGGACAAATACGATTAAATAAATACTGCAATTTGTTGCTTTTATTACCAGGTCACCTTGCAGTGTTCCTTCTGGCACGGGGACTGCCAATGGAAATTAGCCTTTTGGCTACAATTGGGTGCATTTACATTTTTAAAATGTTCATTAATGTACCCCTCTATAACAAATAAAAGGTAATAATAATAATAATAATGATAATAATAATAATAATAAACACCTATGTCAATCCTGTCGTATTTATAGGATATAAATGGGATTAAAATGCCATTTATGTCAAACTACTAATGCAAACAGATGAGAACACGAGCAAAAGGACAGAGAAGAGTTCTAAAGTGCTTAAACAACCGAGAAGCAGAACAAGCAGAACATAAGAACATCTGCAAGAATAAAGGCAGATGAGACGGATGAACGGCAGCCAGTGATTGGAGCAGGGGGAGGGGGACTGACCGCGGGAGGAGAGGGGAGCAGAGGGGATAGAGATCCTGCAGCACTTTTGCATTAGCACTTTCCTTACTGCCACTTGTCCACTTTAATAACATGTCTACCTCGTGTGCATATTCTTTTACCTATTTCTTATATTGCATTTCTTTATGCGTGTTCTTATTCATTCCCTTTCTTATAACTTGCACTTTTTTTGCACTTTTGGACTGTACTATTGGGTGTTGATGGTGTGTGCTGGAAAGCTAATTTCCCTGAGGGAACCCTCCCTAGGGATTAATAAAGTATAATAAAGTAAAGTAAAGTAATAAAGCACATGGAGTTAATGTGCATCTTAAGAGGTGCAGCCATGTAAAAGAGAAGTGGCTGTAAAAGTATAAAAATAATAAATAAATAATTCTGTCTTAGCTGTTTAATGAAAATGCAATTTTTTTTTAGCGATTTAATGAATGAAATGATTTTTTTTTTTTTAAATTTTGAGGTCTATTGATTGTTAAGCTGCCAACGCAGACTGTCCTTCAGCGCTTGCCGTACCCTGCTCGTTGCGCATGCGTATTGGCTGATAGCGTCTCGTTTCAGAAAGGCAGGAGGAGAAGCAGCTTCGGCGGAAGACTGAATGAAAACTGGATCGCCGCCGTGTTCAAGCCGACAGCGGTGAAGCGGGATGAAGCAGCTGGAACGGTGAGTCCCGCACGCACACCGGCCTGCCGGCGGACAACGTAAGCGTGACTGCCGAGCTAACGTTAGCATGGCGGCCGAGCTAACGGTTAGCACGACGACGGAGGAACGGTTAGCATGACGGCTGTGCTAACAGTTAGCATGCCGGCCGAGCTAACGGTTAGCATGACGACTGAGGGGGCGCTTAGCATGGCGGCTAAGCTAACGGTTAGCACGACGGCCGAGCATCTTCTTAGCGAACAACAGGTTGATCGATAACCAGTTCAAAAACCTTTAATCATTTCATATTAACTTTGTAGTTAAACCCATTTTTTTCACGAGTCAGTAAAAGGTAACAGACTAGTTTATCAACACCCACCTTTAGCCTATAAAGCCGGTATTAAATATAAAAATGAATGCACATCTATAAACTAGTAGTTGAGACGTGCAGATGGGGCTGAACGATTTTGAAAAATAATGTAATTACGATTTTTTTTGGACCGTATTGCGATTGCGAATTAATGTGCGACAGTATTACTCAACAAAAGAACAGTAAGTCATTCTACAGTTACTTTGAATACTGCGTTACGTAGGGATGAATAAAGTAATATCTTATATTATTATAAAGGTTAAGTATCAACCGTTCCTTCCTGTAAGGCAGGCCTTTATGTTTAAGTGAAATTGGGTGATGCGCGGATCAACGAGAATACCACACTTTTATTAAACCATTTAAATCACAGAAGTATATTGACTGAGTTGTTCACTTCCAGCATTGTAAACACAGTGATTATAAATACAATATCAAGCACTTACAAATAAGCCCGGAGTAAACATTGAATGAAAATGTGGCATGAAAACAACTGAATTGCGCCTTTCAAACTTAACATTCTTTAAATGAAAAAAAAAACCCATTTCCCCTACTGATCTCCAATCGGTAACATAACATACAAAGTGCATAAAAAGGAGTGCAAATATTTGCCTATATCTCTTTGAAAATATCTGGGCGAATCAGATCAGAAATCAGCACGGAACATTAATATATCAATAAACATTGATATCAAGTACTTATGTCCAGTCAGTAAAATAACAAAGTGCATAAAAATAGCAGGAGTGCAAATTTCAGTGTGACTATTGGGAGTTATGTTCATACGGCGTCACACATGTAAAAATTGCAGACAGCGATGCCTGAGGAGACACCTCACCCGCGGCTGTGTTTACCAAACCAACAGCTGCGCCTCTTCCTCCACGCACATCCAGCCGGGCCCTTAATTGCCGCCATCTACTGGACAGTCCCAGTATTCCTGTTGCTGGCGGTGCATGCGTGAATCCGTGCTACCCGGCTATTTGCTTTTGAAGGTGGGAATGTGTGAATGGTTAAAATCATTCCCAGACCTGGGAAGGTTAAGCCAGCAATTTGCTGGATACTATATGTGAAGGGGGCTTAACCCCAAACCATACCATAGTAATCCACTCGCCCGCCGGCGCCATAGCTACTGTCTGCCATCGTTGATAGAGCGAAGCAGGATTGGTGTAGTGGGGCCACGCCCCCGGCGAGGCCGGCAAGCACTCAGCTGAGCATCCTGAGATGCACAAACCAGCTGTTTGATCAGCTGATCTCAGACCGGCTCTCAGGCGAAGAGGCCAGATGATGCTGCCATGGTTACGCCTGGTCTGCGGTTGTGAGGAAACAACCCGTGGTGGTGAAATGGAACACTGAGTTACCGGGCGACGGCTGTGGTGGGCCAATCACACGCTCCCTCGACACTTGTGGCGTCTCTGTGACCAGTAAGACCATCAAGAGAGCAGCGAGTCTTTGTGTGCACAGAAGGAATCTTCATGAAAGTGAGAGTGATAATAAAAGGGTTGTTTACATTGTTGTTGTAGTTGTTCATTCACATGTTCCCTGTAACATGACTGAATGATGATCATAAACCGGAGATCAGCAGTTCTATGATTTGTTCATTCAGAAGCTTCAAAGGCGTCAGAACCGGACCATGATTACATCACAGTGACATCGCTGCCAATGGCCAACCCGTTACTGAACTGATGGATCAGGAATCTCACATTCAGCTACTTATTTTAGACGTGTTGCTCCTGTTATATGATTCATATGTAACGTCCAGGGTGTCCTTAAGAACCCACTGATGTGACTGAGCTGCTGTCAGGCAGTCGGACCTCGGTTCTAGTCATGATATTCGTTTCCAGGACCATGTGAACCCCTGCCCTGCCTCCATGCGGGTCGTGGTGACTCCGCCCCGTCCGACAAGTGTGTGATGGAAGAGACGAGTGCTTGTGTTCATGTCGGTGTTTGAGTGGAACTGGATCTGAGGCTCAAGGTTGAGCTTCGCTGGGCCATGAAGCTGGTCAGGGATTGGAGGAACAGTTAGGATGCAGCAACCACAGAGGAGGATCCTCACTGGTGTTTTTCAGTCCCCTGATGTTAAGGTGCCAGTCCCCCCCCCCCCCCCCCCCCCCCCCCCCCCCGCCACCCACCCCCGCCCCCCC